>JAXCLQ010000006.1:9447413-9501960 GCA_035584115.1 Cedrela odorata | reverse complement strand
TTCTATTATATATGCGTTATATATTTATTGTTGTATAATAAAAATTAAGTAATATTATATTTTTAATTTTTTTTTTTACTTTTATCACAAGCAATGATGTGATTTTTATTAATTAAATAATAAAATAATATAAATAATTATTTTAAAAATTGTAAAATTTGTCATCCACTCTTAAAAAGTTAAATTATTAATCTAAATAGAAAATTGATATAAAATTTAAAAAATTTAATAATACTCCTAAAATTACTAACGATTAAGTACGCGTGCTTCATAAAAGTAGATATTTACTAATTAATTATGAGTTAGTAAAATTGAACACTTTAATTTAATTTATGTAATTTTTATTCTTGTTACCAAAAAAAAAAAAAAAAAACCTTAATTAGTTTAGTATTTTATCATGAAAGTAACAGGTTAAAATTTGATTTCTCCCTGCACCAATTTATAGAAATTACTTTTTAAAATTTTACATTAATTTTTTATTTTATTTTTTAACTCTAATTTTTTTTTTTATCAATTTAATCAATTAATATTTCACAAATTACTATTATTATTATTTTATAAATTAAAATAGACCTCATTATAAAGGAGATCAATAATATTTATTCTCATATTTTTATTTAACATTATTTAAGTAAAAATCATTTAGCGTCTTTGAAGGTTGATCTTTATAAAAACAAATACAAATTTTGCATCCTTCAATAATAATCTTGCCCAAAAGTGATGTTTTTATTAGGTCAAAATTCAATATATTTTTCATAAATTTTAAAATATTTATTTTGAAAGATCATTGCCTTAATTAATAAATAATTCTTATATTTATATTTCCATTCTTAATGTAGATAATTTTTTTTTTAAATCTCCTTAAGCAAAATTAATTACTACTTCAACACGTTTATCTCAAAAGTTGGACATATTACACAATAAATTGTAATAAATCAATAATTAAAAAAATTAATTAGTAGTTAAACATCAAATCGATCTTGTAATATTCCAAGTCAAAATACCAAATCCGTGTTGGTGAAAACCAATGTCAACCGGTTCAGCCGGTAACCAAATCACCAAACCGCGTACATAAATTCATGTTAAAAAACAATAAATAAAAAATCTCTTATTATTCGTTGTCTCTGTCGTTTTCTCAACCGACTCCATCAAATCACGACCCTCCATCTTCACTCATCCGATGGTTCAAACATACCTCTCTCCAGATCCGGACCCACCATAATCAAATATAAAAAACGTAATTAAAAAATCCCACCATTTTCATCTATAAATAGGTCGCCTAAGCTTCACTGCAAGCGTGGCCATTCCTTACCTCTCTGGTTAGCTTTCTTTACTTCGCAGATCTGCCTATTATACCGGTAGACTTTCTATCCTGCTCATTTTTTTTTTTTTTTAAATTTAAATTTTGTTGTGGTTGGTTTGGATCTGGGTTTGTAGGATTGATGAAATTTTTTGTAATTTGGTGTGTGTTAATCTGCTACATCTGATAGTTTTGTAAATGGGTTGTTGAATTTTTATGAATTCGTTTGAAATTTGATTTTTGATTTGCAGATTTTGAAGAAAAAAATGGAGTCTTTTTTGTTCACTTCAGAATCTGTGAACGAGGGTCATCCAGACAAGCTTTGCGACCAGATTTCCGACGCAATCCTCGACGCCTGTCTCGAACAGGATCCAGATAGCAAGGTAGCTTGCGAAACCTGTACCAAAACCAACTTGGTTATGGTTTTTGGTGAAATCACAACCAAAGCTAATGTAGACTATGAGAAAATCGTACGAAACACTTGCCGCAATATCGGATTTGTATCCGAAGATGTGGGTTTGGACGCCGATAACTGTAAGGTTTTAGTTTACATTGAACAACAAAGTCCTGATATTGCCCAGGGGGTTCATGGTCATTTGACTAAGCGCCCTGAAGAAATTGGTGCTGGCGATCAGGGTCACATGTTTGGTTATGCTACCGATGAAACCCCTGAATTTATGCCTCTTAGTCATGTTCTTGCCACAAAACTCGGTGCTCGTCTTACCGACGTTCGTAAGAATGGAACTTGCCCATGGTTGAGACCAGATGGGAAAACACAAGTCACTGTTGAGTACATCAATGAAAATGGGGCCATGATTCCGGTGAGAGTTCACACAGTTTTGATCTCAACACAGCATGATGAAACTGTGACCAATGATGAGATTGCTGCTGATTTGAAAGAGCATGTGATTAAGCCTGTGATTCCAGAAAAATACCTTGACGAGAAGACTATCTTCCATTTGAATCCGTCCGGACGTTTTGTGATTGGAGGACCTCACGGTGACGCCGGTTTGACTGGCCGCAAGATTATTATTGACACATACGGTGGTTGGGGAGCTCACGGTGGTGGTGCATTTTCAGGGAAGGATCCAACCAAGGTGGACAGAAGTGGTGCTTACATTGTGAGGCAGGCAGCGAAGAGCATCGTTGCCAGTGGCCTTGCTCGCCGCTGCATTGTACAAGTTTCGTATGCAATTGGTGTACCGGAACCTTTGTCTGTGTTTGTTGACACTTATGGAACCGGTAAGATTCCGGACAAGGAGATTCTGAAGATTGTAAAGGAGAATTTCGACTTCAGGCCGGGGATGATTTCCATTAACTTGGATCTCAAGAGAGGTGGCAATGGCAGGTTTTTGAAGACTGCTGCTTACGGGCATTTTGGAAGAGAAGACTCAGACTTCACATGGGAGGTTGTGAAGCCACTCAAGTGTGAGAAACCATAAGAGTAAATTAAAGCTGCAATTCAATTCACTGCTTGAATCTACCAATAATTTGATTGTTTTTTTGTGTGCTTTGTCATTATCTTTTGTTTTTTGAATTTTATTTTATTTTTAATCAATGTGTTTGCCATATATAGAAATAGATATATGGGATCCAATTGAGTCTTAGTGATGAAAAAATTAGAAAGAAATAGGAATGCAAGAAGGGCTCTGTTCCAGGGGCAACATTAATGTGCTAATAAAGGATATCTTTGTTGACAATGAAATTATGATTATTGATCAACTCTTTTATTTAATTTTTTGTATTGCTTCATTTCTCTAGTTGTGATGCTTGTACAACCATTTGGCTTTTAAGCAAGCTTCGCCACAGCGTGGGCAATTCTTGAGAGATATTTCACCAAATTTTGGTGTAACACCCTCTTCAAAATGCTACTGGCAATTCTCTGGTTAATTGTTGTAGGTTTTAGATTTGAAGCCTTAGATGATTTTCTTGCTCTAGACGCTAAAGTTGATTCTTTTGAAGTGCACTTTGTAATGATTAGTTGAAGGTGGTACAAATTCGAGTAAAAGAGTGAAAGTGGTTTGCTAATTTTTTAGTAGAATGATCGGAAAACCAGTGCTACTAACTTGAGGCTTATTGTGTATGTAAAATTTACATGCCCATGCTTGCTGAGGAGATTTGTTGATCGTAAAATGCCCTACAAAATATGCAAAACGTGAAGCAAAAGTGAAAAGTGTGGAATTATGAGTGCCGATCGTGTCTAAAAACTCGTTTGAGATTTTGAAATAGTTACTTATTCTATAATAAATTCTATTAAAAAACTGATTACCAAACTAAAATAATATACGCCAATTGGAAATGTAAAATGGGTCGGGTTTTGCTGTCTTGTTTACTAAACTTGCAACGGAAGCATAATCATATGACATGTAGGTTCAGAATGAATAATTCATTAATAAATTATTGTCATATATATATATATATATTCATTATAAAATTAATCAATTTTATTTATACACATTAACCAATCATAACAATAATGATAATGATAAAAGAGAATATAAAATACATGTGATATCTCTATTGAAATGTTCCTTCTAAGTTTTTCTGGTTTCAAATATATTTTCGTTGGACCATTTACATCATAAATTTGCTGGAAACAATAAAATATGAACGTCAATGAGCTTGAATCAATGCAATTAATACATTGACAAATAAACTATGAACAAACAAAAGGTATATTGTGTATTCACTATATGCAAAATAATATCAATGCATTCTAAGTGATTGTATTCATTAATACAATAATAAAATTTTATTATTTATAACATTATTATACTTAAAATTTAGTATATATCACTATTCAATAATCCAAGATGATTAACACGTTATTTAGGACGAAAAAATTGAGATAATACTTGAGACGTTTAATATTATTCGTATATATACACAATCAATTTGGAGATTCATTCATCTATGCTGGAAGTTCAAGCGGCCTACAAAAAATGCAAAAAGAGATGCAAAAGCCGTAGGATAGATAGCAAGAACAATAGCTGAAATAGCCAAGTGGTGATGGTCAAAGCCAAAGTAATCTTTCAAGAAGGCAGAAATAGTCCTAATCTCTCCAAATACCAGAACTTCCTTATTGACATCTCCATATTGTGAAGTGAGCAAACCATTTATTGTCCAAGATGAAGGCATCAAGTAATATAACCAGATCCACCACTTCGGAATTTGCTGCAAAATGAAAGAACCAAGTTAGTTTCTCCAGCACGCGCCGTAGTAATGAGTTGCTACGCAGTTAATGGCATGGAAATTTAGGATTAGTTTGAGATTGCTATACTTTTGTTATGTTTTGAATGCATTGCAACAAAAATTTTTGGTAAACACTCATTTATCACCCGCTCACACACTTACACGCATACATGACAGTCGGTAATTTTGTTTCACAACACAAGTAATAAACAGAACCTTAAGCTAGGTTATCGAATATTACCGGTTTTGGAACGAAGAACCCAGAAAATAGGTTTAGCAAGGGGTAGCAAGCTGCAGACATAATTGCTGCTACCATGAAGTTTGGAGTCAATGACATTAGCAACATTCCCAGATAGCTATAATACAGTTGGGTACAGAGCATGTTGTAGAAGAACCAAAGGATCTTATGTACTGCTATGTAATATCCGATCATTGGATATGTGACGACGATAAATATAATAGTTTGAATGAATACATAAGGAACCTCGATTGCGACCTGCAAAATCATTACAAACACAAACGCAAGGCTGCTTTTCATACTCTTTTTCATCTATTTGTCATAAACTTCAAGTTGAGGTGCTGATACTTTTAATTCGCAGTTGTGAAAGAACACGAGTGAGTCGTAGTAAATAATAGCGTGCTTTTAAAGTTAAGAAAAGTACAAGAATTACAAACATACAATTAATGATGAACCATGACTTGATAATGAAGTTTAATAGTTTCAAAGATAATTATACCTGCGCTAGTGCATAAGCCCACGGAGAGTACATCCCTGCAAATCTTTCCCGATACATTACATTTCGCTCTGTTTCAACATATGGTAATATTGATGTGCAGTTACTTATGCCAAAGAAAACCATGGCAGCACTCAGTGAACCAAATATATCGAAGAAATTCTGCTGGTTATTGCTGGAAAATGCAAAATATAGTTACAGAGAATTTAAGTCTTGATTTCTACAAAATAAGAACGTCCGCATCTGAGAATTCTTATTAAATTATGATATGCTCAGCATGAAGAAAAATGGAAGTTATTACAGGAAAACTTACATTTTCTTTCCATGTTTCCAGTATATTACTCCAAAAAGGAAAGATCCCATAACCGCATGTGTGATCCGTGTCAAATTGAACGAAGGACTTCTCCAATAAGACAAGTGCTGTTTCCATAGGCAAAATCTGAATTGTTTCCAACCATTTTGTGCAAATTGTGTTGGAAAATACAGATCACTTGAACCAGGAGGTGGAGTACTCAACGGCCGTACAACCTCTTTGTTATTCCTACAAATGGTGAGATATAGAATAGTGTCAATAGACAATCTCAAAAATTTGAAAATCTTTCTCTGGAAAACTGAATGAATCCAGTTCATATAATGAATGGATATTGAACTTCTCCTACACCTGTAAGTAATTGTAATTGAACTCACTCGTATAAAGCAGAGTCCATATAAGTTTGGGCAAAATCTACACCAAGTTGAGCTTCAGAAGATGTAGAAGTGACCTCTAACATCCATGTCGCCTGATTATAATTATCCATTATTTTTGGAACTCCAGGGATACTCTGTACCAGAATTAAATATTGGCTTATACAAGGAAAATGGAATATGAGAATATCAGAGGAGTTCTATTGCAAGCAATTTTACGATACACTAACCTGAAAATACTCGATAACATGACTTGAATGGTGTCCTAATGACCCAGAGTAGATTATGCGGCCACCGGGTTTTAACAGAATCAACTGCAAATGACAAGAATAGAATATCGAGAATCAATCAGTATTCACATGATATATCAGCTTTATGCTTTTGTTAGAGATGAGTTCACAGAAAATTTGAGGTTTCTTTGAAGTTTTACCTCATCAAATGATTCAAAAATGTCAATACTTGGTTGATGGATAGTGCAGACAATTGTTCTTCCTGTATCAGCTACATTCTTTACAGCTCGCATGACAATTGCTGCTGCTCTCGCATCCAGACCGGATGTGGGTTCATCCATGAAAATTAAAGAGGGATTAGCAACAAGCTCTACAGCTATTGTAAGCCGCTTTCGTTGCTCTACTGATAAACCACTAACACCAGGCATGCCAACTAAGGAATCCTTGATTCCATCGAGCTCAATGGTTTCAAGGACTTCATTGACAAATTTCTGTAGAGAAAATATTATACCAGGTTTAATACAAGTTATGTCCCTACATATTTAGAACAAAAAATGAGACAGGACACGGAGATCATTACAGTCTTAGTTTTTGAATCAATCTGCGGAGCTAGACGCAGCCAAGCAGAGAAAACAAGAGATTCTTCTACTGTAATTTGTGGAGAATGTACGTCATTTTGCTCACAGTAACCTGAAATCCTAGCAAACGTTTCTTGAACCTTGGGATACCCGTTAATTTTTATTTCCCCTTCAATGTAGCCATTTGTTTTTCTTCCAGCTAGAACGTCAAGAAGGGTAGTTTTTCCAGCTCCAGTTACGCCCATCAATGCCGTAAGAATTCCAGGTCTGAATGCGCCGGTAATATGCGAAAGAAGCTGCAATTTCTTTTGAGAAAATCCACGTTTTTTCATTTCCTGTGACCAAGATTCAAACAAAATAATTATTGTTAAGTGTAATAGCTCTTTAAATCTTGCAACAAATTGGAAATTATATGAACGAGCGTTTTATATGATTACCGAAGGGGTGTCGATGTAGTAATCAACATCCTGAAAAGTAAGTGTTAAGGGTTCAAATGGTAAGACCACGTTGCCTGTTAATTGAGACAACGCAAAAATAATATCATTGAAGATAATAAACAAGAACAGAATCTTGAAATTCAACAAAGTGAAGAACAATTATAAAATCAAGCATACTAATTGACCTCTAATAGTTTCTTTATTAGTTGCCGGGGGCAAACTTCTAGGCCTTACTTTCACGTATGTGCCATTGCTAAGACCAACATTTTGTGGGCTAGAAAGTTGTTTGTATGAAATAATGGCACGGGAGACTCTGGAAGCTGAATGAAAAATTAACAGGATGAATAACCAAGTATCTGCCCAGTTGGATCAAAATAGGATTACAAGAAAGATGAACTTACGTTTCAGAATACTCAAGGCCAGTGTAAAGCCAATGTTGAAAACTACAGTGAACCCGATCAAGGCGCCGAGTGAAATCCAGAAGAAGTGTTCATCAAAGTTTAGTCCCCTGCTTTCCAATATTACTCTCCCTATTGTTACTCTGCCTATTGAACCGTTTGTGAACAATGTCTGCAAATTAGACCGGAAAATTCACTGAACCATGTCATCATTTTGCCTTACAGTGCAAATTAATAATTGAAGTTAGAGGCTTACCTTTTGCCACCGTGGAGCAAGAAACTCATTTACGGAGAGACCTATCTCTGCATATGTCACAGGGAAAACCCAAAATCCCCACTTTAACCAATCTGGCATAGAGGCTGATACAATAGACAGTGTAAGTTCAATATATTTGTTCATAATTCTGAACTCGAAATTGATATATAAGAGTTATGAAACTTACCTCTTGAGATGACAATGCCACTAAATAATAAAAGTACTAATCCGGCAATACTAGCAATTGCCATAGCAGTAGCTTGACTCTGGGCCACAGAGCCCAAAAAACGAAACATGGATATTGATGTTGCGTGCAGCGCAAAGAGCAGAGTAAAATGGCGAACGAACCTGATAGCATGGCAAATGCAAAAATTAAGACTCACAACCAGGAGAAATTTAGATTCTTTCTGCTCTAAAATTTCCAGATGTCTGCCGTAAAATCAAACACGATTCTCACCTCCAGAACTCAGGGCTGTAACCAATGACATAATAAGTAAGACATGTCCAGATCAAAGACTCCACAAATGAAATAGGAAGCTTTAAAACAGCTGCTGGAATTGCATAAGCCCACGCTGGGTAGAAACACAACTCTTTTTGTTTGTAAAAAATTGGAAGTCTCGCAACAGTCATCGACACCTCCGGAAGTCCATTGACGACAAGTATGTAGAGTGTGTAAAACAATGAACCCACGTAGTAATTTGCATGAATAACATCAATATCCATCTTCGTACGCAAAAACACTGTGGCAACAATGATTGCAATTATAGCAAGCTGCGGACAAAAGTAGAAGAACATAATATGAATTTAAAAGTGACAGAAAGAATTTCACTGACAGTAGGCACATATGGAAAGATTGATGAAGTAAAAATCATAACCTGACTTGTTTTGAATACATAAATAAAAGAATTTCTCTTCATAAGAAGAAGCTCTCTCGACATGCAAGCTCTAAATATTTCCCATCTGGAAACAGAATATGCACTAAAGTAAAGAGCATTCTTATGGCTTCTCCATTTATCGTATGGCTCTGAAAGATCCTCATAAATCTTCTTACCAAGAGGAGATTCCTTGAATTTCCTAGATAACATATCTACTGAAACATGACTGAAAGGAAGTTCAGTGTGGCACCAGTATTGTTCTTGATCCTTTCTAGATATAATCTGTGGGAACATGAAGGATTAGAGGATGAAGTACTCGGATAATCTGAGGATGCAAAGAAATTGATTTGAAGCTGCAATAAACCTACCTCCAGGAGGAAGTCAGCGACTGCTTTCCTTTCAGGACACCTAAACCCACAACCCTCAAAAAATTCTAGAACACTTTCGCGTGGACCATGATAAACAGTATTTCCCTCGGCCATGATTATAATGTCATCAAAAAGATCAAAGGTTTCAGGCGATGGTTGAAGAAGTGAAATTAGTATGGTGGAATCAGTGGTATGTGCCAGTTGTTGAAGACAAGAAACAATCTTGAATGTGGTGGAAATGTCCAAGCCATTTGTTATTTCATCCATAAACAAAGCTTTTGTAGGACCTACTATCATCTCCCCTGCATAAATATAGAATTATTTCTCAGTTAAATTAAAACAGAGAAAATATTCTTCCGTATCCTAAATTCATCTCGGTGTCACTACCTGTAGTCACTCTTTTCTTCTGACCTCCAGAAATACCTCTTCTCATGGCACTTCCAACCAATGCTTCAGCACAATTATCTAGTCCGAGTATCTGAGAAGCAAAGGAAATAATAGGACTATTAACTGATAACGCATTTGTTATGTCAAAAAAGAGAAAAATAGTGTCAGCTCCATGCATAAGAATTGCCTTTAAAACGTAGTCTGTCTGAAGGGTTTCTTTCAGTCCTTCGATGGATGTTGCCTGTAAAAACAGACTATTTAGTTATCAACATTGCATTGCCTAGCCTTATCATATCACAGACGAAGAATATTACAAAATACATGACCATGTTGAACTAGCTCTCTCTAATTACATGAAAGAAAAAGGATACCTATTCTGCTCTTGGGTACCTTCATATAAGTATCTATGTCTGGATCAGGGACAATTCCTGCCTTCTTCTCCCTTCTACTGACTTCACACATAATATCTTCACCAGCAGAAACAAACATTATCAGTTTCATTGATCGATAGGGTATCTAAAATCCAATTATATGCATTTGCGGGAAACCTACCTGCTCGGCTTCCAACACCTTGACAACGGGCAGAAAAATCAAGCGTCTCCCTTACAGTCATCTCAGGAATGTGCATGTCATATTGGCTTATGTATGTGGACGTTTTTTGGGGTATGAACTCTTCTAGCTTGTACCCATTGTAAGAAATTTCTCCAGTTACCTATAGAAGAAAGAGGACAGAGAACAAATCAAAAGCTTTTATCATCAATTTGTTTTTGTGGGATGTGATGGGGCGACTACTCGAGCAAATGCCAATTAGAATTTAAAACTGTTAGATAGGAATTACTTGAATTTTCAAAATTAAGTTTAACTTCACTTGTGATTCTGCATTAAATTCCATCCATGTTTAGTGCTGATACAGAACATGATAATCACAAAGACAGCCATATAAAAAAAATTTTGATACCTTGAGAAATTGGTTTAAATTTCCTGACAGAGCCTTCAAAAGGGATGTCTTCCCACATCCTGGGGGACCAAGTAGTAGTGTCATCCTGCGAGAAAATCAAGTTTATTACTTTCTATCATTAGCAGAAACAAATTCAAATTAAGTAAGATGGCAAAAGATATTTACAGTTACAGATGGCTTAAGTAGGCTACCTTCCAGGCTTTATAACACCACTAACATCATCAATTATTCTTATCTTGGCTTGCTGTGACATGCAACCTGAAAATTTTGTAAAGACCTGCAGGAAAAACCCAAATGATAACTAGTGAGCTAACAAATTGGGGAATGGCTGTAGATGTGATCATTTCGAGATATGGTAACAAAATTCTTGCTTGTTCATTATTGTTAGGTTAATGTTTAACTCAAAAGTTTGAATTAGTAGGTAGAGACTCAAAGCCTCAAACAATAGTATTAAACAAGCTAATGAGTCCTCTCATGTTCAAGACTGATACTAAACAAGTTTGTCACGAGAATCAAGTCCAAAAATAAATAGAAGATAGAATACAAGCCAAAACTTCTAGAGCAGGTTATTAAACATAGAAAAAATAGAACTAGATCTAGTAGATATAACGTGAAAATTCACATTATTAATCTTGTAGAAGACGTACCTACAAAATGACAAATAATCCTAGAGAATATTAATGTGCAGTATTTATGTCAGTATTCCAGAATTTACATTTGGGATAGCAGCATTTAGCTTCCTGACTTCTTATATTTTCATGAAGGGATTTTATAAGATGCCTTTTCTGAGATTTGTGGTAATCTTACTTACCAAAGATTTTGTTAAAAAATATACTTAGCTTCCCTAAAAGACTAAAATACTTTTAATTTATTTATTCTTTTTAAGTAAAATTTTAATTTATTCATTCTTATTTAATGTTTAAAGCTTGTTAGGTATATTTTTCTAAAACAAACAAAATAATATTTTATTAAAAAATTCTTATTGATATATATATATATATTAATTCTCTAACAAATTAATTTAAAATTACTTATTATTCCATATAAGATTCATAATATTTATATATATATATTTAAAATTATTATATAAATATCAAATGGTGTTAATTAATAATAATAATAATAATAATAATAATATCTATATTGAGATATTCTAATTTTTTAATGGTTTAAAGCATTTTTATATAACAACAATTGTATTGTAAAATTTTAAAATTTTAATATAAATTATTTTTTAAATAATATGCTAATATATTAGTTATATTTGTTTTAAGTTGATTACAATTTTATATTATTAAAATTTAGAATATAAACTAGCATCTAATATAAATAAATTAAAGAATGAAAAAAATTAAATAAGAATAAGTAAACAATTTATAAATAAATTAGAGATATTTTAGTCTTTTAATTAGTTAAATGATGGTAAAAGGAATCTAGAAGAGAGGTAGGTGTGTATTTCCACAAAATTTTATACACAATGAGATTATCACACACCTCAATATAAGTATATGATAGAACCCCTTTTCATAAATACCAATAGATTGTTTATCTATTTTGTCAAATAGGTCCTTGACCTATTGTTCAAATGATCGACTTACCCTCATGATATTGAATATTGAGCATTACAGTGTGGGGGTATGTAACTTAATACTAAAGAGTATTTCAACCATTTTTGATACAAATGAACAAACTGTGTTTTTATTTGCAAAAATATAAAAAAGTAGGGCCCAGATGTCATTAGCCACGTACTTTGATCTGTAAAATACGGCGGCTTATGAGACGCAACTTTGAGATAAATACCGACGTATGTACTTACTGAAAGCTTGCTTTTGAGGGAATTCCATAGTGTAGGCAGAGGTTTTCCATGAACTACCTCACACTCAGCTTCCATGCACAAATTTTTATATCTCACTTCTACTGTGGGCAACTTTACACCAACTCTACACAAACCATTTGTTAGTATATGCAATGAAGCAAATTAATAGTAGGATTATGACATTGGATTGTATAGCTCCTCATTTGTAGACGTTCGCACTTTTAGAATACAAATTAGAAACACTACTGATATGAATATGATCTATGCACAACATGTCAAAGTGGGAAGAAGATAATTGCTAAAGAGAGAATCAAAGCTTGTCTCTGTGCAACAATCATGTGCATAATAAATTATCAAAAAATGAAAACACTTACTTGTCTATTCTATCTCTTGTTTTCTGCAACAAACGATTGTTGTCCTCCTCTATATGTTTGATGAGCTTATCTATAAAGGTACGCCGTTGTAATGCTTCGAGCTTCGTTACATCAATCATCTTCTTTCCTTGATCATCTTCATCAAACAAAGACGATCTCAACCGTTCAAATGTCGGTAACCTATCAATTTCAGCCCAACGTAAGTCACATTCACCACTATCAGACAGCTCGATTTCCATTTTCTATTTTTGAGAGAGCTCTGGTTTAGAAGACAGACTAGAACATATATAGATGCATACATATAAAGATTTTCTTGCGTCTACTTATACATATTGAAAAGAAATGTGACACTTTTTTTTTTTCAATAAATAATTATCAGTTCTTGCAACTGAAATACTTCACACGTCTACCATTCTCTTCATATATGACAATCAGAAAGACAGTGTAAAGAACTTCTAGAGCTAGTAGTAATATTTTTTTTTCTTGTTAGAAACAGAATCTGTGATGAAGAGAAAATAATTGCAAAAAGGTATACAGGAAGTCCAAATAGAACAACCAAAACATCCCAGCACATATATAAAAAGAGAGATGATATTTGACTAAATACAAATAAAAGATCAATGTTGTCACACATGGATAATTGAAAGCAATAAATGTGAACCTCATTTTAATCAAAGATTAGCTGGAAATGCATGCAGTGCTTGAAATATATCTGGCATACTGCACAGGTTATCATTTTTGTGCAGTTGTTGGTAAAACTTTGATATGCCTAAAGAATTCGACTTCTTCTTTTGTATTTTTGTTTGGTTTTGGACATATTCAATTCATTTAGTATAATTTTGGTTACATTAATTGAAGTAAAAATTGGACCTATGTTTTTGTATTTACTCATTTTCAGAACAAAAAAAAAAAATTAACTAGGGACAAATAAAAATTTGACTGAAATTGTTGATAGTCATAAATCAGAAGTTATATGCAAATTAGAAATCATAAAAATCACACAGAATAAAACAGATTTAATTACGTGGAGTATTTGAGGTTAGACAAGAAGGTGTTAATTACGTACAAACCTAAGTCATAAACTTATACAAATAATTAGTGCCTTACAGAAGAAATTTTCTAAGAAAATATTTTAAATTTTCTTTGCACAGTAAGTCTACATCTGTGTGTATATATATATATATATGATGAAAATAACATCCAACATAGAGATCGATGTACCAATCAGTGGAAGATATCAATTCTGAGATATTGTGATAAGTTTTCATTATTATTATTTTTCTCTTTTCTTTTTTCTTCTCTTCTGTTGGATAATATAACCTGTAAGTACAATTAAAATCATTAGAATAGTAAATGTGCATGGAAGTTTACAAATAAATAAAGCCTCGATCACTATTGTTAATTGTGCATCACATGTGTAGTAGACAAATAAAAAATAATAGCCACTTTAGTGTTTTAAGAAAATGTGTACAATAATATATGCTAGGAATTAAAACATTTCTTCAATTGTCTGCCGAAAAAGGTTGCAAGTAATTTGATTACTTTCTAATTTAAACCTATCATAAGGGCTTCAAGTTTAAGTTTTTATATTTTCACAAATTATATTTTCACAAATTATATTTTCATTTACATTAAACAGGTCTCTTGCATTACATAGGTCTCTTACTTGACTCGATGAATAAAATACCCTTTATTCTTAAGCTACAATCTCTTAAATTGTGATGATCACAATTCAATACTAAGAAGAATAATTTGATTATGTGATGGTCAAAATTCATCAATATAAGAATAGTTCGTCTTTTCCAAAAGAATTACGGACCTATGCTATACAAACTAAAACATTATATTCATATTCATATAAACGTAAAACATCATGTACCCAGATATTATCCATTTGAAAAAATTATTTTAAAATATATACTTGTTAAAGAATCAAAAGCCATGAAAATATTTAAAAAATCAAGAAACACCCTTAATAATGAACAAGCTCAACCTATGGAAAAAAACAACTGCTTCTTCCAAATGATCATTACTAGGGTAAATGCACGTAGTACTTTCATATATACTGTGCAAACTAGGGTGAACGTAGAAGTTTCAACAAAAATGATCCGTGTATTTATTATTTCCTAAAAGACAGAAGTAACTGGTTATTTAAGCTTAATTGACTAATCAAACTGAAGAAGCTATCAGGAAAAGCTAGGATGGCAAAGCATCAAATTAGCTGAAAAGTGCTTAATTTTAAGCAAAAATATCAACATCTGCATTAGAAGCTCTGAATTGCTAAGATGGAGATTGATCAGCATCTGCAATAGATGACTATTTCCTCGGATATATCTAGTGCTATCACATTTTTGCATAGAAATAGACAAAAAAGTTCACATTTCAATTGGGCAATTTTACATCATTAGTACAATGATCGAAACACTAGATACGAGCATTAAGTACTTCGCGTATGCAAAATATACATGCTGATGAATGGTTAGAGATTCATTCATCTACGCTGGAAATTCAATCGCCCAACAAAATATGAAAAAAGAAAAACAAATGTTATAAGGAAGATATCGAGAACAACTGCTGAAATAGCTAAATCATTATGATCAAAACCGAAATAATCTTGTAGAAAGTCAGCTACTGTTTTGGTCTCCCCAAATACCATAATTTCCTTGTCTATATCTTCATATTGGGAAGTCAGCAAACCTTTCAGATCCACCACTTCGGAATTTGCTGTAAAATGAACATCCGAATCAAATTAGTTTCTAAATATGTAATACTGTGCAATTTTAAGGCGTGTGTAGCTCAAGTATTACCGGTTGAGAAATGAAGAACCCTGAAAATAGACTTAGCATGGCGTATGAGCTGCGGATAAAATTGATGCTACCACGAAATTTGGCGTCAATGACATAAGGAGCATTCCCAAATAATAGTAGTACAACAAGGTGCAGAACATCATACAGAAGGACCAAATGATCTTATCCGCTGATCCATAATACCCGATCATTGGATATGTCATGACGATATTTGACTGTTTGGATGAATACATAAGGAACCTCGATTATGACCTGAAAAATATTATTCATAATTTGAATAAGAATACCATAATATGTGAACTAAAAAATGAAAATAAGAAATAACTAAAACAGAGCCGTTATCTTGAAAGGTTTACCAAAAAATCAAAAATAGAGTTAGAACACAAATAAGAAATGATGCATGATGATTGTCAGTATAATGAGCTTGATCGTTCTGAAGAAAACTATACCTGGGCTAGTGCATAAGCCCACGGAGAGTACATCCTGCAAATCTTTCCCGATACATTACAGTTCGCTCTGTCTCAAGATATGGTAACACTAATGAGCAGTTATTTATGCCAAAAAAAAAAACCACAGCAACACACAGTGAACCAAGTATATTGAACAAATTCTGCTGGTTATAGCTGAACAATGAAAAACATCTGTATGAGTTATATAACTGCAATGTGACTTTAATATAGCTAAATTGGACTATAATGTGCTCATATGAAGAAAATAGAAGTTAACATGGTACACTTATATTTCTTTTCCTTTGTTCCAATATATATGTCGCAAACCCGTACATATCATCACATATAAGGTTTTAACATCAACGTTCCAAAATTTCCTCACAATGCTGTATCTTTATTACATAATATTATTATTACATAATTTTTAAATAACTATAATTACCAAAATCTTTACACATATAAAAATTATTTATATAATTAATTCTCGGTCTTCCAAGTTACACTAATAATTATATATAACAAAAATTTTTTCTATTAATAACTATCTTCATACGCGTTCACTCTCTTTTTTATATGTTATTTTTTGAAAAATAAAATTTTGCAATAAATAATGAGATACGAACTCAGTAAGTAAACATATAAGTTATTCCCTATGTCGATGTGATACAAAATATATTTCATTCTTTGCCAAAACAAATAGATATATTTAAACAGATTAATGAATTTTTAAATTTTTTAATAATACATAAATTCATTTATAATAACAATATTTTCAAAATAATTCAGTCAGTTAGTGTTACTTGCATCCACGGTGGCCCGAATCAAAACGTAATTAAATATTCAACTTAAAACAGACATTTTTCATATCGATTATACTAGAAACGTACATAACACATTAAACAATATTCTTACTAGTTCGCAAGTCTCGCATTTATCACGAAATTCGGTCAGATCATAATAACATGAACTAATGACTAGAGCCATAAAAATACATTTTTTATTCATAAACTTTATACATCAATAACATTTTCAATAAATGTATCATTTCAAAAACAATACAACTATATGTACAATTTACTTACATCTGTTCCCGATTCTTCAAGTATATTTCTATGTTCATGACTTGTACTAATTTATTTCTCTTTTTCATTTTTTTTTTCTTTTCCTTTCTTTCCTCATGTTTTCTTATTCTTTTTTGTCTTTGCTTCTTTTTTTTTTTTTTTCATCTTTTCCCTCATTGTCCTACATAAATGGATTCAATTTAGAAATTGAATCATTTCTTTATTCCTTATTTACACTTAAATAAAATGGATGGTTAGGATGAATTTCTTTAATCTAATAGCCAAGATTATTGCCACCTATTCTCCACTTTACTTGGTTTAAATTCATCCATATCCTAAACTAAAACACTTGGCTAAAATAATGTCAAATAGATGGGTAAGATGAAAGCAAATAGATGGCTAAGATTGAAAGATAAATGAATGGACCTAATTCCATGCTTAGACCTAAATAACTCATTTTCCATAATTAAGAAAAAGTTAATCCAATACTCTTTTGAGCCCAAAATCCAATTATAAATAAGAACTCTAAATTACATGAAATTTTAATTAAAATAAATAACAGCAAATTATACAATTGAAATTTCAAAATACTACGGATGTTACAATTCTCCCTTCCTTACAAAAATTTCATCCTCGAAATTTAGTAAGTATCTTATCCATTAGAATAGCTAAGGATATTTTTCTAGAATTTTCATCGCTAGTTCCTAAGTGGCCTTTTCTACAGCCTAATTCCTTTAAAGCATTTTATAATAGCTTGAAAATTTTTATGTTAAAATATTATTAAATACAGGCGGACTAAAATGAAAGGTTTCCAAACTTAAAGGGCTATATGTTAAATTAAGATAAATAAATAAAAAAATGGGTGTTTATCACCATGTTTTGTGGGTAATAAAGCAAGACTAAACTAAACCCATGAGCAAAATGAAAGCCCTAATTTTGTGAATAGCCAAGCCTAAAATTTTGGCAATTTTAAAATCAATGGTGTATTTAGAAATGACCCAAAGTATATTCTATAATTTTCGAAAATAATCTTTACTTTTCTAGAAAGTAATAAAGTTAAAAGTTAAAAGACAAAACAAAAGACAAAGGAGAAGAGACCAATGGGAAACAAGGGAGAAAAATGTGAAAGGGAGAAAAAGAATCAAAATGCAATTTAGCCCAAATGAAGCTCCATGACCCACCCACTTTCTATAATATATAAACAACCAATTTCTTTATTTTGGGATTATCTTCTTCATTTAGAAAAGTGTTAGAAAGGTAGAGAGAGCTCCAGAAGTTTGGAGAAGAACGTAGAAACTATAAGTGAAGAAAAGTGGAATGGCTGAGCAAGGACGGGAAAGAGAAGGAGAAGAGGATTTCAAGAAAGAGAAGGAAGAAAAATCAGGCCAGGAAGAAGATGGAGGAGTTTTCTTTCAAGTAAGTTTCTCTTTCAAAGATAGAGAAACTCGGATGCAAGAAGAAGATATTTGCCAAATGGGAAAAGTGAGTAAGGAGGAAATCCAAGTAAGGGGAGGTAGAAACAAAAGAAGGAAGCATGGAGAAAGATAGAAGAAGAGGTAAAAAAAAAAAAAAGGGAGGAATATAATTTTTTAGCAAGGTAATTTCTCTTCCAAAATTTTGGAAAATTTGATTAAGAAATTGGTGACGAATTTGTTATGGGTTCATGTGGAATTGGTGTGTTGTGTGGCTATTTATTTGAATCATAAGAAAACTGAAATTGAATTGGAAAAAAGTGATGAACAGTGAACGAAAATGTATATATATATATGGATATATGGCATTGATTTATGTTGTGGCAGTGTTGGTTATGTATATAGCAATATTTGATGCTTGGGTATTCTAAAATAAAATGACAAAATGCATGGAAATTGTAGATAAGTGGTGATGTGTATGGAATTGGTAAATGAGGTAACTATTCTTTGTTTTAGATTCTGAAAATCTGGAATGAAATGGTGATTTTACCAAGGGGTAGTGAGTAACGCATGTATATTTGGAGTGTTCTAATGTGTGTAGCTTATTGGTTGTATTGTGTATTGTTTGTGCATGGGAAGTGTGTACTTGTTACTTGGTTGTGGAAAAATGTTGGCAAATTGCATAAATTGAATATATATGGCATTAAATATTATGTGTATAGGATTATGCTTTATGTGTAAGAATGAAAAATCAAAGAGCTATAAGAATGAAAAATCAAAGAGCTAATGATGTATGGAATTAGTGATAAAATCATAGGGCTAAAAAACCGGCAAGGCAGACCTGTTACTAAAATTTTGACCTTGGTGCAATTTTTGATTTATAAAATAAGTTATAGACATTTAATTAATGGACCGTAAAATTCTAGAAAACTAGACATAATTATGAGCAACTTAGCCAAAATTTAGAATTTTTTTGTAAAATAGCTAGTTTCTACTAGATTTTAGGAGTAATTATTTTGTGTTATATTTTGGTTTGCCAAAAATGCAGAGCAGTGGCACGAAATAGGGTTCTTAACCTCCAAATTTAGGGTCGTGAAATTCTACGGAGAGTAAACATATAAATGAATAATATATCCAAAAGTTAGAATTTCTCATGTAGAAACAAAGTCGTAGTAAATTTTGAAAATAAGTGTTTTGTGTCAGTACTGCACACTATCGTTTGTCTGCGCAGTACGTAGTAAATTAATCATAATTTGAACAATAGGAATTAGAATCAAGCATCGTAAAAAGCCACGTAAACTAGACATATAAAGGATAAATGTATTAAAAATTCAGCTTAAAACGCATTGCCAATTTATCTCAGAAAAATTACAAAGTTACCTTTGTGTAGTGAAGAATTATTAAAAATAATCTAAAAATGAATTGCAATCATTCGACTTGGGTAACTTTAGTCTAAGCTCTATAGTAATCTGTTCATGCATAATATAATTATTTAGCTTTGAGTTAAATACGCCATATTGAGATTCCTAATGAAGGCCATTTAATGTAGATCACCGATTGGAACGCCCACCGGCTATGCTTTAGTAAAAGTTGATCAAACTCTAATAGGTGAATAGACTAATTTTATTGTAAATGATTCCAAACTTACATTTATTGATTTTAAAAAACCTTTATAGAATTTATAAATGTTTTGGGCATTACGTATATTTTTGATATTCGGTGGCTACAGTATGTAACCTAGGGCAGACCATTGAGGCACATAGATGAGTGAATACTTTTTACTTTTATAAAATATTATTTTAATATATTGTTTGAATTATGAATGCTTTGAGAAACAATTTTAACTTGTTCAATTATGGTTCAAATAGTGAACTACATGGTGAGTCATTTTTTTTTATTGTCACATGATTTGAATAAGGTGAAACTCTATTTATGCTTGAAGTAAGTTTTTATGAATTTAAGAAATAATGAGTATTTTAGTATACTCGAGTATGTTGTATTTGATGGAGATTTATATAACTTCTCTTGATTTTTCAATTTAAGACATAGACATTGTAGTTGGTTTGGTGTACATTCATGAAGTTCATGAAACTATTTTGGTTTACAATTTTAGAGCTATTGTTGAATTTGTTTTAAAATGAGTTCGAAACTTAATTTTCAAAATTTTTGCCCTACAAAGCCAAAGGTCGCCCTACGGGTCCAGATATTGTTCTACGGTGCCAGAGGTTTGCCTTCGGGGCATTGGTCGCCTTACAGGGCCAAAGGTCGAATCCTAACTGACTGTGGTACATCACAAGCCAGAATACCAGAGTCACAGAATTTTCAGTTTTATAACCATTTTTCTTGAATTGGTTTCATCAAAGAAGAGCAGTTTTTAAATATGGTATTAAATTTAATTTTTTTCTACTACAGATTTAAGTTACTTTATTAAAATTTATTA
Source organism: Cedrela odorata (assembly GCA_035584115.1). Lineage (NCBI taxonomy): Eukaryota > Viridiplantae > Streptophyta > Magnoliopsida > Sapindales > Meliaceae > Cedrela > Cedrela odorata. Next base: position 9,481,204 of record JAXCLQ010000006.1, on the reverse strand, counting down.
ATAGCACAAGTTTCATTTATTTACAACAGAACTTAATTTTTCTGACATGTATATTTTTCTTTGATATAATCTCCATTCATTAGGTCTTCCAAGACTCATCCCTCACTCTTCCAATTTTGCAGGATGAATTTTTAATTGGAAAGAGAGGAACGTTATAGTAGAGATGAGACACTTGTGGAGACAAGGATATGCACTACAATCACTAAAGCACATGGGTCCAGCATCCATAGAGTGTTATAGTTAAGTTAAGCATATATGTCTGTATAAATGATGTGGCGCCAAATTTTATATAACATTAATGTATTCTGTTTATGTTTCATGGTCGGACATATTGCTTTTGTGCAATACAATAAATGGGTTACACGTTATGAATTTATATGAGTTATGTATAAATTCAAATAGACAGAGATAAAGGCTCAGGGTGACAAGGAATTTCGCCACCTGCCGGTAGCATCTCTAGATTTGGGGATGTTTCACATTTTCACTAAAGAAATAATCCTGGAGCATAGTTGTTGATCCTTATGATCTAGAATCAGAACAAAAACCTTTTCATAGGTCAGATTTTCTCTAAAATGAAATGGTTTATAACTCAACACATGACTAGGATTAGCGATGTGCTTGCACAACATTGATACATGAAATACATTATGTACTCTAGACAAAGAAGGGGAAAGGGCAAGTTAATAAACCATATCTCCCATTCTTATTAGAATTTCAAATGGGCCTATAAACCTAAGGCTCAACTTTTATTTCTTACCAAATCTCATAACCCTTTTTATTGGACCTACTTTAAGAAATACATTTTCTTCCATAGCAAATTCCAAGTGCTTTCTTCGGTTATCAGCATAGCTTTTTTGTCTACTCTGGGCAGTTTTCATCCTTTCTTTTATCTTCTTGATCGCTTCACATGTTTGTTGAATAATTTTCAATTTAAAATTTTTCTTTCTCCAACCTCATCTTAATAAAGTGGCAATCTACACCTCCTTTCAAAAAGTGCTTCATAAGGAGCCATACCAATAGTAAATTGGAAATTATTATTTTATGCAAACTCCACTAATAGTAAGTGTTCATCCAAACCACCCTTGAAATCCAATACACATGCCTGCAACATATCTTCTACAATCCGAATGGTTATTTCTAATTTTCCATCTATTTGCGGGTGAAAGGCCGTATTAAAATTTAGTTTCGTACCCATAACAACATGTAAACTCCTCCAAAATTTAGAGGTGAATCGTGGATTTCTATTCGAAATAATGGAAATAAGCACACCATGTAATCTGACAATTTTCTTAACATACAATTATATATACATTTCCATCGAATAAGTGATACGCACAAAAAGAAAGTGTGCGAATTTCATCAACCTATCCATAATTACCCATATTACACTATGATCCTCAAGAGTTCTTGGTAAACCAATGACAAAATCCATAGTTATACGTTTTTATTTTCACTCTTGCATTATTAACGGCTTTAATAGACCTGTTAGTCTCTGATGTTTAGTTTTAACTTACTGACAAGTTAAACATTGCTCTACAAATTATGCAATGTCGAGTTTTATTTTAGGCCACCAAAATTTAGTTCAAAAATCTCTATACATCTTTATGCTACCAGGATGAATAGTTTATCGAGAGTTATGAGTTTCATCCAATACTTCCTATTGTATGTTATCATTCCTAGGCACACAAAGTCTTTCCTCAAAATATAACGCTTCATCCTTAACTATTGCAAATCCTATTCGTTTACCTTCTGGAACTTCCTATGAAATTTTCTTTAACTACTAGTCCTCTTTTGAGTATATTTAATTCTTTGAATCAAGGTTGGTTGCATTGTTAAATAGGCCAGATATTAATTAGCGACCTTCCTTACTATTTTAATTTGATCTCTATCAAAGTCCAACAAAATTTACCTTTGAGTGGTTAAAAGTGTGGTCACCTGTCTTAAAGTTTTTCGACTCAAGACGTCAATTACTATATTTGCTTTACCAGGATGGTAATTAATTGTGCAATCATAATATTTTACCAATCCCAACTATCTCTTTTGCCTCAAATTCAAATCTTTCTGAGTAAACAAATATTTTAGGCTTTTGTGGTCAGTAAAAATTTGGCAAGTTTCCTTATATAAATAAGGTCTCCCAATTTTTAAGGCAAAAACTATCACTGCTAGTTATAGATCGTAAGTAGGGTAGTTCTGCTCATAATCCTTAAGCTGTCTGAAAGCATAAGCCACAACATTCTCGTGTTATATCAATACACAACCTAGACCCTTTCTAAAGGAATTACTATAAATCACAGATCCCTCGCCACTTGATAGAGTTGTCAAAATCGATGCTGTCACTAAGTATTTCTTGAGCTTTTGAAAGCTTCTTTCACATTCCTCACTCCATATAAATTTTATATCTTTTTGAGTTAATTTAGTCAAAGGTGTAGCCAACCTAATGAAAACTTCCTGAACCTACTTACTTCTGTAACCGTTGAGGGTTGCTCCCAATTAACTATTACTTCAACTTTAGTCGGATCCACAGATATCTCATCTTTGTTCACCACATACCCAAAAACATCACTTGTTTATGCCATAACTCACACTTTTTAAACTTAGCGTACAATTTCTTTTCATTAAGTGTTTGAAGCACTATTCTCAAATGTTTCATATGGTCCTCAACACTTTTTGAAACATTAATATATCATCGATAAATACAATCATAAATTGATCCAAGTATGGCTAAAACACTTTATTCATTAAATCCATAAAGACAGTTAGGGCATTTGTTAACCCAAAAGGCATTACCAAAAATTCGTAATGTCTGTATCGACTACGAAAAGCAATCTTTGGCACGTCATCATCCTTAACTCTGATCTAGTAATAACTTAATCTAAATCGATTTTAGAAAATACCCTCGCTCCCTACAACTGGTCAAATAAGTCAAAGGATACTTATTCTTAACAATTCCTATAGTTGACTCTTTAATTCCCTTAATTTCACATGCGTCATTCTATAAGGTGCTATAAAAATGGGCGATGTATCTAGTGCTACTTAATCTCTCTTTTAGAAGGTAACCGAACAACTCCTCTGAAAACACATCTCAAAATTCTGAGACTACAGGAATATTCTCCACACACATTTTCAAGTAACTTCATGACCTTAATAGGATTGAGCAACTCTTGACCCATCCCAAACTGTCTCCCATCGAAACTAAATTTCATTTGACCCAGAATGTTAAACACTACTTCTTTAGTAAAATAGTTCGCTACCGCATGATAACCGACTAACCAATCCAATCTTAAAATAACATCAAAATCACGCATATTTAAGAAAAATAAATCTACAATAAATTCCCTATCCGCCATACTAACATTACAAGCTTTGTAAACTTATTGTATCATTACATTTTCACCCATAGGAATAGCCACAGACATCACACAATTCAAAGATTCGGCAGGTTTATCAAAAAAATATCGAAATGCACACAACATAAAAGATTGGGTAGTATCAAGATTAAACAGTATTTCGGCCTCTCTATTAAAAAAGGGTCAATATACCTGATGCCACCTCGTTTGACGCTTCATCATCTTGCTTGGTGAGGACATACACATGTTCTTAGACCTTTTACCTTTTTTTTTTTCTGCTCTACTATCATTAATGTCTACCAATTTATTCAGACAATCCTTGATTGTATAACCTTGCTTTCCACAACCAAAACAGATTCTCGACACCCGATGGCAAACTCTAGAATGAAAAATTTCACAAAACCCATATAAAGTAGTCATCCTCTGCATTACTTGCATGTTATTGCCTATATTTATTGGGTGATAGGGTCCCACATGACTAGACCTTCTTTGAACCTAGCTACTACTAGCACTTTGTCGAGGTGAATGGCGCTACATATTACTAACACTTCCTCTTTGTTCTCTACTACTATTTTTCCTAGTAAACTGATCTCAAGTGTTTTATGCCTTCTCCAAATCCCTCTTTGTAATGATTGCTAGGACTACCAAATCAGCATACACTGTTAACTTAAGTATGAACAATTGCGATTTGATGGCCGATCTTAATCCTTTCAAGAATAATCTACATTTGCTTTCTTCATTTGCAACTAGTGTTGTAGCGAATCGAGGCAAAGCCATTAACTCTTCATTGCACTATACTATATATTTCGTTCCCTGTACCAACTTTGTAAACTCCACCTTTATATTATTTCGAACTCGTTATAGAAATATTCCTTAAATAAATCGCACATAATCATTCTTCTTTCCAGTCGAGTTCTCAACAATCTTACCTTTGCATCCCACTAGTGATTTGCTTCTCCTTGTTACACAAATAAGGCAAAGATCACCTTTTACTCTTCATTATACTTGGTAGCTGTAAATATCTTCTCCATCTGTTTCATCCATGCCTCTGTTACTATCGGATTTTTGCTTCCTTTGAATATTGGCGAGTCTAACCTCTTAAATTGCTATTTTATCTGTTTCCACTATCTTCACTTCTTAAAACACTACTACTTCGAGCAATACCTTTAATCAACTTATTTTATTGTTCCATCATTCTCATCATTATAGAGAACCAAAATTCCTTGCAGGGGCCCCCACTTCATAAACATTACGAGGGGCCCTTGAATTTGACACATTAGCTTGCGATCTTTCTCTACCAGACATTTTTCTTCGTTGAAATAAATATATTAGATATATAACACGCGTCAATATTCAAAGTTTCAATAATACATTTGAACCTTCCTTACTAGTCCACACTCTATTAAGGAACAGTACAAAGGTAATCTAACAATTCCACAGTACAAACTTATAACTCAAAAATCTGAAATATTTTTGAAATGTCTATTTCTAATTATGAGACGATCATTTCTAAATCGGAACACCCATTCCTACTTAATGTAGTAACGATCATAATATACTCAATATAATATTATAGCAAATAGGGACGAGGTTATCCTTACATTAACTGTATGAATTTACAACCTTGTAAAGGATAGCTAAATAAAATATACAACAAAAACAACAAACTTAAATAGCTAGAATCATAACTACAAAATGATCACTGTATATACAAAAATTATAGATAAAACATTATTGTAGGTCTGAACCGAACACTCCACCAATCATTAAGATTTCTCATTATCTTTGGCAGTTCAAAGGGCTCACTCATATGACATGAAAAAGAATCTAATTTCTTTGATCCTTCACTGTTACTCTCCCCACTTAAGCTAATCTCTCCGGTGGAGTTTTCCCTTAACCTTTTCACCTATTGCCCATTTGTGTTATACATATTATAATACCTCTTCGTCCAATATAATCTTCTCACCACTAACTTATTATAATTTACACTTCTTCCATATACCTGCATTCTTAAGAGAGTTTAATTCTTAAATTCCTAACCTAGGCTCTAACTTGCAAAGTATCAATCATTTAATGAAAGATATCGATCTGGTTGAGATCATAAATAATTTTAAACTCTCTAACCTGTTAAGTATCGATCATTTGATGAAAGGTATCGATATGGTTGAGTTTGTAAATTATTTTGAACTTTTTAACTTGATAAATATCGATAATTTGATGAAAAGTATCTGTCTAGTTGAGTTCGTAAATAATTTTGAACTCTCTAACTTGTAAAATATCGATCCTTTGATGAAAGGTATCGATCATTTCTTCACATGTATCGATTTAGACTACTCTATCCATCATTGCCATAATTATGTTACATCATTGATTCTCTGAATTTCAAACATTAGTTTCATTATTTATCTTAATGTCTATATAATCAAACTTTTAGATTCCTAATATCTACAAACCTCAAATCATTACCTTAATCGTTATGTCATTATTTAAAATCTATAAAATTTTAAATTATAGCCTCAATTATTATCTCATCACTTAGAGTCTACAGAACCTCAAATCTTAGCTCTGATACCACTAAAATGTCACAACCCCTAAACATATAATCATATATAACGCTTTAGCATCAACATTCCAAAATTTCCTTACAATGCTATATCTTTATTACATGCTATTATTATTACATAATTCTTAAATAACTATAATTACCAAAATCATTAAACATACAAAAATTATCTATACAACTAATTCTCGGTCTTCTAAGCTACACTAATAATTACATATAGCAAAAATTTCTTCTATCAATAACTATCTTCGCATGTGTCCATTGTCCCTTCTACGCGTTATTTTCTGAAAAATAAAATTTTCCAATAAACAATGAGATGCGAATTTAGTAAATAATCCATGCAAGTTTTTCTCCTATGTTGATGTGATACAAAACATACTTCTTTCTTTGCCAAAACAAACAAATATATTCAAACATATTAATGAATTTTCAAAATTTCTAATAACTAAGAAATTCATTCATATTACCAATATTCTTAAAATGTCTCAATCAGTTAGTATCACCTGTACTCATGGTGACCCGGATAAGAATGTAATTACGTATTTCGCTTAAAGCAAACATTTTCTATCTTGATTATAATAACTAACGACTAGAGCCATAAAAATGCATTTTTCATTCATAAACTTTACACATCGACAATATTTTCAATAAATATTTCATACCTTACACTAGGCATTTAAAATATCAAAATCCACAATTTTCATACCATTTTCAAAAACACGCTTAGATAACATATCATTTCAAAAACAATACAAATACATACACAATTTATTTATATTTGTTCCTGATTCCTCGAGTATATTTCTATGTCCATGACTTGTACTAATTTCTTTCTCTTTCTTGTTTTTCTTTCTTTTCATTTTTCTTTCTTCTTCTCTCCTTTCTTCCCTTATGTTTTCTTCTTCTTCTCTTTCTTTTCTTCTTCTCTTTCTTTTCTTCTTTTCCCTCCTTGTCCTACGTCAATATATGGATTCAATTTAAAAATTGAATCATTTCTTTATTCCCTATTTACACTTAAATGAAATGGATAGCTAGGATGAATTTCTTTAATCTAATGGCCAAGATTATTGCCACCTCTTCTCCACTTTACTTAGCTTAAATTCATCTATATTCTAAACTAAAACACTTGGCCAAAATGATGTGAAATGGATGGGTGAAATGAAAGCAAATGAATGGTTAAAATTGAATGATAAATGAATGGGTTAGAGGGATGGGCCTAATTCCATGCTTAGGCCTAAACAATCCATTTCTCACAATTAAGAAAAAATTAATCCAGCACTATTTGAGCCCAAAATCCAATTATAAATAAGAACTCTAAACTACATGAAATTTTAATTAAAATAAATAACACTAAATTATACAATTAAATTTCAAAATTCTATGGACATTACAATATAACACCAAAAACCAAAAATCCTAGAAACATATATGTGATGCATGTCAAATTGTATGAAGGACTTCTCTAATAAGACAAGTGTTATTTTCGAAAGCAAGATTTAAATTGTTCTAAACCATTTTGTGCAAAACGGGTTGGAAAATGCAGATCACTTGATCCTGGAGATGGAGTACTCAACTTCATTACAAGCTTTTTGTTATTTGTAGGTTATTAACAAATATATATATATATATATATATTATTGTGAAGCTAAGCATTACTTATACAACAAATGACAACAGAATTGCAAAAAAATCTGTTACATACTGAGCATATCAATTAATGCCTAAAAAAATGGTCATAATCCTAACAAATAACTTTAACTACTTTATTTGAGCAGGTGTAGAACATTTTCAATAGCCTACGTCAACGATTTTATAAGTCATACCAATCAACACTTGTCCTTGGCTCTAGAGCTACATACTCCAAGTTTTTGCCTCAAAAATTCAAATCTAACTTTAGTAAATGCCTTTGTAAGGATATCAACACTTTAATTTTATGTTTTGTAGTATATTAGCTTTACTTATCCTTCATTTTGTACTTCTCTTAAAAGATAAAGCTTTATCTTGAAGGGTTTTGTTTTCCATGTAACTCAGGATTATTAGCAATAAAAATTGTTGCCTGGTTGTCCACAAATATCTGTGTGCTTTCTTCTTGCTTCATATGTAAATCTGTCATGAGTTTTCTAATCCAAAGAGTTTGATTCGCAGTAGCAGTAACAACTACATATTCTACTTTTATTATAAATTGAGCCATGACTTCCTTTTTCTTAGAACGCCATGAAAAATTTCTAGAACCAAAGCTAAAACAATAACTAAAGGCACTCTTCATATCATCAACACATCCAACATAATTACTATCAAAATAACCATGGAGACTAAATTTTTTAACTTGATTGAACCTTATTCCACAATCAACTATACTCTTAACATATATAATAATTCTTTTTGCTGTTACTAAATGAATTTCAATAGCACAGTGAATGTACCTTGATAGCAAACTTATTGCACGCATGATTTCTAGCCTGGTTGTAGTCAAATACATTAGGTAACCTATTAAGCTCCTATACAACCTTTTATCAATCTTTTTAGCTTCATCTTCTTTACAAAACTTCTCTTTTTGATTCAATGGAGTTACGGTTAACTTGCACTCTTCCATGTTGAACTTCTTGATAACTTCTTTTGCATATTTTTTGTTGGCATACAAATATTTCATTTTGCTTTTGTTGTACTTGCATACCAACAAAGAATGTCATCCTCCTAAGGTCTGTAATTTCAAACAAATCTACCTCAAATATCTGGGCATATCCCTTCACAACAAGCCTTGCTTTATACTTGTTCACGGATCCATCAGGATTAAGCTTGGTCCTGTAAACCCACTTGACTTTTTATAACTTTCTTGTGTTCAAGTCTGTCCACAAGCCCTTGTGTTTGGTTCTTTTTAATCATTTTAAACTTCTTTTTCATTGCAGCTTCTTCATACCCTGTAGGCTCCATTACAACAACATTGCACCATTGATAAATATCATAGAGTGATTTGGTTCCCCTAATAGGTTATTCATCCACATCTTCTCCTCATAAAACTTAAGCTTTTTGTCATTGTTCCAGCTCCAACTATTTGACTCAAAGAATTGGACATCCTTGCTGACAATTACTTTGTTGCTTTGTGGTAAGTAAATCATGTAGGCCTTTAAAACTGAGCTATAGCCTATAAAAATCCCAAGTTTTGCTTTCTTATCCAATTTATTTCTTAACCTAAGAAATGTTAGAGAAACACAAACAACTAAATGTTCTCAAACTAAGTAACTTTGGTTCATAGCCATACTATACTTTAAATGGAGTCATTTTCTATAAGGCTTTTGTTGGTAATTTGTTTAGTAGAAAAACTATTTTTTATGCTTAGCCTTAGCTAAAAACTTTTTTAGCAACCCTTTGTCAAGAAGCAAGCATCAAGTCATCTCTATAATAGTTATATTTTTCCTCTTCATAACACCAATTTAGTGAGGAGTATAAGGTGCAATCAGCTGGTGTTTAATGCCCGCATCTTCACAAAACTTGTTAAATCTTTCTGAGATATATTCAATTCCATTATCAGACTTTATCACTTGCATTTTGCATCCTATTTGAGTTTCCACCCAAGCTTTACACTTTCATAAGATGTCAGGGATTTCAGATTTTAGTTTCATAAAATAAATTCAGCACAATCTTGTGTGATCATCAATGAAAGCAATATAATACTTACAGTCATTCAATAATGGTGTTTTTTGTGGTCCTCCGACATCAATGTATACTAATTGCAGTTTTTATGTAACCCTCTAAGTATTATTATATGGAAATGGAAGCCTTGTCTGCTTTCCATACTAACAGGCAACACATATAGGAAGCTCCTCTTCTAATTCTGGCATGCCTTTCACAAGATTGTTTTTTTTTCATGAAAAGTAAAGTAACATGATTAAAATACCTCAATCTTTTGTGAAAAAGCAATGAATTGCTATATTTTTTTGTATACAATAGCATGCTCCTCTTCCATTAAATTCAAGGCAAAGCTTTTATCCTTCATTTGAATTCTAAACACCTCCCTACTTTTTGAATCTTTTATAATGCAATATTTGTCCTCAAATATCACTTATAGCCTTTTTCAAGCAATAAATCAACACTTAAAATATTTTGATTAATTTCAGGAACATACAAAACATCAGAGATTAATTTCAAACCTATGTGGCCTTTAATTGCCACAGTTCCTTTGCCTTTTATTGCAATGTATGCTCAATTTCCCATTCTAACTTTAGAAATAACAATTTTATTAAACTATCTAAAGAGCTCTTGATCATAAATCATGTGATTTGTACAACCGCTATCTATAAGCCAACTTTCTGTGGAGCTATTGGCGGTAAATCTGTTAATGTATGCACTAGAACTCATTCGTGTTGTCGAGTTCAGGTTATGAATCTTGTATTATTTTATATTATCAAAAAAAGAAGAGTTTTTTATTCACATATGTAGACTGCTTTCTTTATTGAATCATTCTATATAATAAAGTATGCATGTGAATTATCCAGATAATTTATTTAATAGTTAAATGAAATTATCAAAGTCATTCCTTACAGCCATGATATTGATTGGGCAGTCATATCACATAGTAGGTATACTAAATGCTGCTGATGAATATCATGAGATGATATTAATGCAAGAGATAATGAAAGTCGTGTCATAAGAGCATTAGTATGGAGAAATAGTTAGAGAACTGTTTTTCAAACATGACCAAAGAATGATAAATCACATGGTATACATGTAGCTAATGATTTATCATTAGATTATACTAGTGTGTAAAGTGATCTTCTGACCTAAGACATCAGAGTCGGAGCTCATATGGATATGCATAGTTCATATGGTGTATATATGCGGAACTAGCCATGTTATGTATAAAAGTCAGTTTGATTATGCATTATTCTTATCAGCTTTTAGATAATTGTTAAGATAGGATTCGTTGGCTCAATAATTAAAGCGAGAGTTTTCGCTAATTTCCACTAGGTCGAGTTTCTAAACGAGTGTCAATAAATATCTAAAATTAAAAGTCTCTAGCCAAAGTAAATTTTAAAAAACTCACCCAAAGAGTTTATGTTAGAGAGTTCAGGACATATTGATCGACATTTTGTAAAAAAATTGAGACTGGGGTTTCAACATCCATGAACCCTTACTCGATTAGGATTAGACAATAGAAAGATTTTATCTAGGTTAACGTACATGGATTCCATTTCGGATTTCGAAGCTTCAAGCCATCTTCTAAAATTGATATCTAATATCGATTCTTCATAGATTCTAGAATTTTCCCTCTACATATCTTTTCCAATCATAAATTATTCAAAATCATTTTTAGAAAGGAAGTCTTATCTTTGAGGAAGGTGTGATATTCTAATACATTTACGAAGAGTTCAATCTACAAAAGATTGAGGATCAGATCGAACTAGTTCATTAACATGAGCTGGTTTATCTGCATTAACAAGCTCATCCATCTAAGGTTAATCATCATCAAACTTTCTAGACTTCTCTAAAATCTCAATCTTTCTACCTACACCATCTTCCTCAATAAACTCTCGAAGAACTGTGCATGTCTATTAATCAAAATCCTTAAATCAGTATAAAAGTAAAAATAATATCCTAAACTATCTTTAGGATATCCAATGAATCAACATTTTTTAGACTTAGCATCTAGCTTCCTAGTGTTAACTATCTTAACATAAACTAGACATCCCAAAGGCTTCATATAATTGAAGTTTGGAAGCTTCCCATACCATATCCCATACGGTGTCTTAAGAACTGCTTTAGATGGAGTCTTATTTAATACGTAAATTGCGATATTTAGGGAATATCCTCAAAGATATATAGGTAAGTCCATGAAGCTCATCATGGATTGTACCATATCCAATAAAGTAAAATTTCTCATTTTTAATACACCATTATACTGTGGTGTATAAAAAGGTGTAAGTTGAGAAAGTATACTATTAATTTTAAGAAATTATAAAAATTAAGTACTTAAGTATTCACCTCTAAGATCATATCTTAGAATCTTAATATTCTTTCTTATTTGTTTCTCTAGTTCAGCTCTGAATTCTTTGAACTTTTTAAAAGATTCAGATCTGTACTTCAATAAGTACATATAATCATACCGTAAATGATCATCAGTAAACGTTATGAAGTAAGAGAAAACACTTGTAGTCATTTTACTAAATGGACCACATACATTAGTATGTATCAATTCAAGAACTTTATCGGCTTTTTTTTGTTGTCCAATAAAGAGTAATTTGGTCATCTTACCTTAAAGACAAAATTCACAAGTAGGGTAGGGTTCAAAACCCAATAGACTTATCAGTCCATTATTACCCATCTTTATAATCATTTCATCTCCAATATAACATGATCTATGATGACCTATAATTTTTGAATTAAGTTAATTTCTAAATCTTTTCTTATTAATAGTATTAGTCATATTAATTTCATTTATCTCAAGAACATATAAACCATTTACATTTAAACCAGTGCGAATCCATTTATTTCTCAAATAAATGCAACATTTACATCCATCAAATATAAAAGTGTAACATTGTTTACACAACTAATTGACAAATAAAATGTTTTTATTGCCTATATCAAAATACAAAGTTCTGTGTAATACAAAAACATGACTCGAAGGCAGAATAATTCTGCAAGTCCCTGAGCAAATAGCAGTAACTGTTGCTCCATTTGCTATCTTCAGTGTCACTATACCCTCCTCCAGTAACTACTTACTATAAAGTGGCAGCTAAATCAATTATCCAGCTATTTAAATATGAAGTAACACTTAATTCATTTTCAATAACAAGATAAAAAAGAGTATCTTTCGCCTTCTTATATCTTAGGCTCTCCATATAAAAAGGATAGTTCATCTTTCAATGTTTGAGCTTTTTGTAATGATGACACTCATCATTGGCTTGGCGATTGGCAACTCGTTTACCTTTGCCTTTCTTTTTCTTGTTCTTAGACACTCATCTTTTGGGTCTAACCCCAGAGGACTTCTTCCCTTTCTTTTTTGATTTCTTACCATAAGACACCGTAGTAAGAACAGTTTCTTTCCCTTTTCCTTTAAAGACTCTCTCATGAAATGAAATAATTTCATTCATAAGTTCAGAAAAAGTATGTTCCAGTTTGGTCATGTGATAATTGGTAACAAAGTGGTTAAAACTAAACAGGACTAACTGAATGATCAAATCCGTCTGTAATCCAAAGTCCATAGAAACCCTTAATGAGTCCAACTAACCTATGAGGTTTATCATCTTTATAAGATGGGACTTCAGAAGCACTCTTAGATTAAGCCTTATCCTAAACAAAGTAGTGGTCAACTCGCACCACCTTTAGCTAGAACTCTCCCCAAACAACTCAACCAAAGAAAGATAGACAGTTAAGGCATTCTGCATGTCCTCATACTGAGTTTGTAAGTCATCACTCATAGACACCAACATATACGATCTAACCTTAAGATTATCGTCCTTCCATTTCTGATAGGTTTCAATCTTCTCTGGTAAAGCCTCACTAGAAAAGGACTTGGGCGTTAGCCCCTGAAGAACATAGTCGATCTTTTTAGAACTCAGAACAATTCTGATATTATGATACCAAACCTTAAAGTTAGGTTTGGTAAGCCTATTAGTGTCAAGGATTTTAAGAAGAGGGTTAAACATTATTCTTTTACTTGAAAAGATATTCAACGTTTGAAGATCTGCAGAAAAAAGAAATACATTAAAATGAATTAAATGTATATTTATATTTCATTCCATTCAGTTTTGAATTTTAAACCAAATAGTTTTCCCATTACTTTAATTACATCTTATACTCCCTCAATAAGAAAACTGTAATCCAATTACAAATTTTCATAGGTGATCATATTTTTATCAAACTCACAAGACCTCACCTAATAGTTAATGGTCAAGCGAGTTCAATAAGTTAGAAACTGTATTAACACACACACACACACACACACACACATATATATATATATGCTTAAAACATAACAAATCAAATTTTCATGCTTTTAAACATATTATTATCACATAATAACATAAAGAGCATTTTCATTCCAAATAACACATTATCAATTTTTCAAGCCACAATAAACAACCATATGAATATAATCAACTTTCAAACACATATTTTTAAAATATACATAGATACATATGTCACATGGCTCTAATACCACTTTGAAATGGGGGATCGCGCCGAGCGCGCTAAGAACCGTTATCGGGTGCGCGTGTCTATCGAGGGGGGAAAGAGAGCCACGGTCGTCACACAAACTGTGCAAAAAGGCTCCCCAGGGACCATAGACATGGATATATGCATATTTTAAAATTTAAACAATTTGAATAATGCATCAGCATATATAAAGTACACATACCTTAGATGTTGATATCTAGAACAAGCTACTCAGAAAGCTTGAAGGCGTGTCATATACACCGGGTTGATTACGATAGATTTTAGTTACTCGGATTCGTATTTGGAAACTTAGAACAAATTTTTTACTCTTAAAAAACTTTCACTTGTTCTTTTGGAAAAGAATAAAACCTATAAAAACCATTTTCATATAATTCCTCTTCTTCCTTTCTCTCTCTATTCTTTTCTTTCTTCCTTATTGATTTTGTTCAAAACAAAATTCTCACCCCATTCAACAATGGTGTTCTTGGCAAAGGGAGAAAAAGAATAATAGTATTTTTGCTTTCAATTCCCAATTAAAATCAATTGTAAGACCTAACCCATGTGACCCCTTGTTTTCATCCACTCACTTTGTTCAAAACAATATAATAGTGACAAGTGGCAAATTCTTACCCATGGATTCCAAAACCCATTTCAATTTCATTAACTCATTTAATGAAATAAAAATATCTTAACATAAATTATATTAATCATATTAATATATGTTGATGTAGCAAAAATCCTTCTGTGGACTTAGTGTACCAGCAACGATCTTCTCCTCCTTACTTGATAGTTTGTTTAACCTACAACCACAAAGCAACTTATAGGGATAAAAGCCGATTGTCCGGAGAAAACCCTCTAATACTTAAGTTAGGGTTTTACTTTATAAAAAGAGGAAGAGAAAGGAAAAATCAACAATATATGTAATTTGGGCAGTTTCATGCCTCTGTACCTGGTTATCTTTGGTTTTTTTTATAGGCGTTCTTGTCTCTCAAATATGGTAGAATTCTATAAAATCTTGAAATAAGCATCTCATCACCCGAGAATCAAGGAGATTTCATTAGGTAAACATCGACGTCCGAATTTTGTGGAATCTCACGCCCTTTTTGAGTAAATTATGTCCATCGGGCTTAGGATTCTTATTATGTAAAGAGTTTTTACTTGTTAAGAATCCTTGTTATAGAATAATTCGGAAAAAACATAAGAAGAAATCAAATCCTTCATAGGCACGTAACTGTAGTGAGGTTTCGGAAACTACTACGTGAGATTTCTTTGAAAAGATGAGATAGATCCTCATGCATGTCAGAGATATTTACTAATATGCCCGAGATCTTCATAAAAGATCTCAATTTGAGTTGTTGACCTAAGGTCTTTAACTCGGCTTTCGTGCAGACCCGAGACTTTCTAACCACCCTTGAGAGGTCTCGAATTTTAGTTTGAGATGTCGACTTAAGTTCTTCAATTTGACTTTCATGCCAATCTGAGATCTTCTAATCGCCCTTGAAAGATCTTAGCTCTTGTCAAAATTGAGGTCTTTCTTATTACTACAATAGTTCTCCTCGGATGATATTAGGTCTCAAAATGCTACTTATCCTTTTATGCAGGGTCATTCTGGGCCTGTAATCTATTGGGCCTTACGTATATCCTGGGCTATATACCTAATAATATATTAATGCTAAAGGTGAGAGAGAGAGAGAGAGAGTTATTTTATTTTATACAATATGAAATAAAATAAAATACTTACCTTTTAATATTATATCAAATATAAATAATAAATGTAATTATTAATTTACAATGTTTGACGTTCAAAAATTAAATGGCAAAAGAGATTTTCTTTCTCTTGAATTTCTTTAATCATAATTAAAGAAATAATTTTAGCCATTGATTTAAAATGAATGGACAATATCTAATTAAGAATTTGACACTTGGCAACATCACATGTTGTCATTTGTCAACTAAGAATCTATTTGATCAAATAATAATTATTTAATCATTAATAAATAAACTATTTATTTATTAATATCATTGTAACAAAATATCTCTTTCAAGTTTTCATATAGACGTAAATCATATTTACGTAATCCGAATTATTACCGAAATATTTTCTATGCATACGTGTGCTAACTTGTCTTAGTTAGTAAATTAATTATTTATAACAAAGAATTAAATTATCATCCAATCAAAATATCATAACTATATTATTAACTAACTTAATGATAATCGTACATGGCAATAATCATCATCATCAAGTAATCGGTTATGTGTGTGACCATTTGGGTTTACCGTGAGTTAGATATGAGCAAATATGAACTCTTTCGCATAATTTCAGTACAACTCCTTATAATTGAAGTTCCCAATGATTATGAACAACCTCTAGCAAGATGTCACGATCTCCAGATACAATTAAATCAATATTCAATATAAACTCATATAGTCATACGTTCATGTAGTAAAATCTCTCTACTATCGACTCTCGATCAAGTACTAGTCATAGAATAGTCAAACCCCTAACTTGATCATAGGAACATGAATTTAAATCATATATGAGATTCATGTATCCGAAAACACATTTTCGAAAACACATACTCTGGCCTAAGATTTTATTTCTGATGTATGACATCCTTACCTATAATCTCAAACTCTAATATCTGAGCTAAAAATTCCATTTTAGTTATCACCTGTCCTCATATACTAAGAACACATTGGCAGTAAATTTCTTTCATCAAGCGTGGCGAGCCCAGTGCAATATACACTACTAAACGATATACGTCAATATAAATGGCAACCCTAACACCTCAGGTCAAATGACTAGTAGTATACTAGCACTAGTTCACTATGTGACATATCATTGACTATGGATAATCACTGATATAATTTGTTATGTTTAGTCACGTTCTCCAACATATCACACATGTTTATACTCTTATGACATAAAACTCGTCACTCAAGTATTAACATCTAATATTAATCATTGGCAACATCAAATATGATAGTCATGCAATATCATACTCCCATAAGACATTACTTCAACTGGGAACTGATTCGAATGTATTCAACTTAAAACTCTATATTTATATCTATAACTCTTTACAAATAGAGTATTGATATCATAATACATCACGGAATTTCATTCTATATTATTTATTAATTAAAGCAACTATAAATGTAAAATGATATAAATATTATTTTATTAATCATAAATAATTTTATAATTAATTATAAAAATATATTTATATATAATTAATTATATCCCTAAATCAATGACAGGATTAATTTGATTTTAAAAAATATGTCTAACAGTAAATATAGTGTTACCTTTTTCTTAGATGGCAGCTATTTAAAGCTTACACGTATAGGGAACTTCTTCTCGCGAACAGAAATTATTTTTTCTGTGTATCTAAAACAAGTCAGGTTATCATTTTTACTTTTACATTCTTCTCCGTTTGTTCTCATTTCTTCTTTTTCTTATTTTTAGTAGAAAAATTTAAACAAATTCTTTCTTAACAACTTATTATTGTTGCAATAATCACAGTGACTGTTTTCCTTCGAACACGGATGGATATCGAAGTTCTTCATGCAAATTATTACATGGGTTCCCTAGTCTTTCCGCTCATAGTTCTTATTTCTGTGGCCTTCCGGAATTGTCCATGACTACAACGAGACTTGCAGTTTTCTATAAACAAAAGGAGTTGTGCTTTTACCCTGCTTGGGCTTAGCAATTCGGGCTGCTATTCTGAAAATTCCTCTTCCGTTAATTGAGTCTTTGGCTTGGATTTCCCTTATTATGTCAATCTATGCAGCCCGGAGGTCTGGAGGTAAAGAGTTATGTTTATTGCTGCATTAAATCATCTGTAGAATCCTCCCATAAAGATAATTCTAGTTATTTGTTAAGTTGGATCTAATAGAAATGATCATTGATATTGTTGAGAAGTTGTCTCAGCTGCTGATTTGTCATACTGAGTAGGTTGCTCAGCTGCTGATTTGTCATACTGAGTAGGTTGCTGAGATTATCAAAGAATGCTGAAATAAAGTTGCTGAATATTTTTTTCTTGAATAAGTCACTGTTTTCAAAGTAGCTGTTGCTAGAAAATAGGAAACTTGAAGATAAGCTCCTGTATTCATGGGCTTGTAATGCAATTTCCAAGCAAATTTGTTATGCATTTCTGTTAAGTTTCTTATGTATATAAAGCACTTTCTAGTCAATAAACAATTATGTTATTATGCAGTTTATTTGTGCTCTATCTGTGTTCTATCTGTTATTAATTTGCTGCACCAAAATAACAACAGATATTGGCAAATTTTCATAGTATTCAGGTCTTTACGGGTCAACTGTGTTTGAGCAATTTATTATATTCGTTGCATCATTTCCTTTCCCGCAAAAGGCATACCCAATAGCTCATCTTGTGCTAGCTTAGAATTCAGAAAACTTGAGTACTTGCTGTGTTTCTTTCAGGTTTTTCCGTCAGTTAATTTTACTTTTGGTCGTAGACTTTTTATCAAAGTCCATGTTACGTTTTTTGGCACCAGTCTTCCAGACTGTAGTGGCCTCTTTGACAGCCGGTAGTTTATCAATATTATTAGTCTCATTGTTTGGGGGCTTCATTATCACACAACATAAGGCAATTTATACCTTCTCCAATTTAGTTTTGTAATCATCATCCTAAATATATAATTTTAACCCATATTCTTGCTTCCAGCCTCAATGCCATTCTGGTTGAAGTGGGGTATTTGGTTTTCTTCCCTCACATATGGGGAGATAGGCATCTCTGTGAATGAATTCCATGCTCCTCGGTGGCAAAAAGTAAATCTCTCATAAAAGAAACATGCCTTTTTTCTTTTATATATAACATTTAGGTATTTTTTTATCGTTATCATCATCACTAAATCACTAGCCTATCAACTATCGATAGTTCTTTTCGTTTTTAACAAAAAATGAGTATGCCACGTTTGGTTCACGCACAATTTTTATCTGCCTTTGTTAACTGAATCATCATGTACTGTCATAAAGAAATTGCTGATGTTTTGCACGATAACTTGTTTATGGCTTCTTACTATCATTGTAGATGTTGCCCACAAACCCTTGAGCAAAGAAATACTTGAAAGCCGTGGTCTAAAATTTGATGGATATCTTTACTGGATATCACTCGGTTTCTTGTTTGGCTTTGCTTTAGTTCTTAACATTGGCTTTGCCTTGGCCTTGAGTTTCTTGAAGATCAAGTTCATATTTGTAAGTTGTCATATACAGACTTATGAAGAATCACACCAATTCATGTTCACCTAATTAACTACAATTACAGCTCCAGGATCTTCTCGCACTATGATTTCACATGAAAAGTTCTCCAAGCTACGTGAAAATGGAAATTCCTCCAATGGTGAACTTGCAAAACAAATGTCTGGGAATTCCCCTAATACTAGTAAAGAATCTTATGAAGGTTAATAATTAATTCGTTTCCCTATTTCCAATTTTAAGTTGTTTCTATCAATTTATTCATTTATTTAGTGTTTAGGTTGCTGAATTATACATTTCTTGCTCATTTTAATGGATGCCTAGTCTTAATAAACAGGTCATGGTCTTACCTTTTGAACCCTTAACGGTAGCATTTCAGGATATGCGATATTTTGGTAACCTCACTATCCATTCTTTCATTTATAAACTTGGTCACTGTATGATGTTTTTAGGCATTGGATCCATACACTATTTTTTTGCTTTTCTCTTTAATTTACTTTTGTGCAGATCGATCTACACATAAGAAACTGCAACACCTTACTGATGTTACGGTGGCATTATGGCTGAGTGTTCTAGCAGCATTAATGGGTGTTAGTGGAGCCGGAAAACAACTCTTCTGGATGTTCTTGCAGGAAGAAAAACAAGTGGCTACATTGAGGGGAAAATAAAAATTGGTGGGTATCCTAAGGTACAAGAAACACTTGCTAGAGTTTCAAGTTATTGTGAGCAAACCAGCTTACATTCTCCTCAAATTACTGTAATAGAATCTTTAATTTGTCTGCTTGGCTGGGTCTGGCTCCTCAGATTAACTCAAAAACTAAAGCTGTAAGACTCTATATCTATCATGCTCAATAATTTGTTTCAGATTAGGTATATCAAAGCTTCCATGGCATATCCTAACAGGAATTTGTGAATGAAGTTCTGGAGACCATTGAGCTGACGAAATCAAGGATTACTTACTCGGAATACCTGGTGTCAGTGACCTATCAACTGAGCAACGCAAACGCCTTAATTTAGCTGTTGAACTTGTCGCCAATCCATCAATAATCTTTATGGATGAATCTATAACTGGTCTGGATGCTCGAGAAGCGGCAATTGTGATGTGAACTATGAAGAATGTAGCTGATACAAGAAGGACAATGGTTTGGAACCAAATGTTGACATATTTGAAGCGTTTGATGAGGTAGAACAAATTTAATCACTAGAACTTGATTGCCGAACTTATATATAACCTTTTTGTATTTATTTTTATCAATATACTTTTCCGCCAACATTTGTTTTGGTTATAATCTTTCACAAACTGTGTATTGAACAACTTTTTACTGACAGGGTATCTCTGGGGTGCCAAAGATTAGGGATCATCATAATCCAACTTTTTACATCACATTAAGGGTTTGTGAAAGAAGCCCATTCAAAATGCACCGAAGCTTCTCTGAGATTAATTTTACATCTTGGATCAACACTAATTTTGAATATACTAATATTAGACTTTTTCAAAATTTAAATTTTTGGGTTAAATAATTAATTGACACTAATGACTTGATCTATTTTTAAAATTGATTTGATTAAACATTAAAGTATTCCCTACCAAAACCACAAAACTCACAACTACCATTCGCTAACAAATGTCATCTAACCAAGTTTTTATCCATGGGAAAAAACTAGTTTGGGCACTAATTGAAAAATGAAATTTCTTCCCAAATGCACACGAATTTTGTTAGCCCACAATGCTTCATTTTCAATTGTCCATTTTGTGTTATAAGAGAAGGAGGTACAAAAATGGGGAGAATGTGGGTTGTTTGTGCTCTTTTAAGAAATAGATCATGCAGTTGGAGTTGGAGTGGAGTGTAATTTTTGTGTTTTTAGAAAGAAATTGAAGGCACTCAAGTAGGGGCATTTTAGTAAAAGTGGGTTTCTCTTCTTTTTTTTATTTTTTTTATTTCTCCTTAAAAAAACTTGCCAAAATGAGAGTGGGTCATATTACAAAATGATCCCTAAATTTTGGTGTTTTTGATAATAAAAAATTGAGAGAATATGATAGCATATTTCAGGCATGATTGATGGGCTTATAAACATTTATAGAGATATTCAATGCCATCCTTCATATACTAGGTTATTTACACAACAATTTAGTACGATTTTATTATATACAAATACTTATTTATTTTAAAATGAAATTATTAATTATAGTAAATAAATTATACATAATATCATAACTGTAATTATATTATAACCAAATACAAAACTCGTTCATACAATAAATAAATTAGTTGATAGACAAACATTTTTTCTTTCTTCTTCTTCTTCTTGCTGATTTGGTTTATGTTATATATAATGACTAATTATGTTTATATATTGATACCACTTTCATAATATAATAATTTTTTTTTCTTAAAATTTTAAGAAATATATATTTTTTTTATTCACTTTTATGATATAACTAAAAAGTTATGTTTAACCGACAAATTTTATTTTCATAATATTAATTTACAGAAAATTTTATTTTAGGAGACTTTGAGTCCACTGCTAAAATTTTATAAGTGGGAAATATATAGGTTCACTTTCTTATATGATATGTTGATATCACTTTCTAGAAATATATAGGTATCACTTTCTTATATGATAAATTAATATGTTGATATTGTTGGGTTGTAAAAAATAAATAAATAATAGAGAGAACGAAATGTCATGTCTCATTTGCCAATAAGTTATGAGAATTAATAGTTGGAACATTATCTAATAGAGAATAAGATATATTTTGTTCTCTTGTAAGATATTGTCTAGAAATTTTATTCGAAGACATCTTCTTAAGCTGTTTTTATGTACCCTTTTTGCTTAGTTGATTGCCGGAGGTTGTATTATTGTTTTAGGGTTAAGTTCTGCCTTTTATGTAATTTTTTTTAAAAGAAAATCAAGGTTATTTTAAGCATTTAGTTATTTATTTTTGAAAAATAAAAATAAGAGAAAGAAAGAAAAATGCAGAGGATAAGCGAATATATAAATTTTTTATTTTAACGATGAGTATAATGAAAAAATGGTTGTATCAAGAGAAAAATTATGAATTTAAATAGTCTCATCATTTTACTTATAGCCAATTTGGTAATGTTGTGGTGAAGCATATTATTAAAGTTTTGTGATAGATATGATTTTAACCAAGTGAATTTTAGCTTATTAAGATCATTTTTAGCCATCCCAATAACAATTTTAAACTGGTTTTTAATCTTCAACATTAGTCGATTATTAATAGAGTGTACTAAATCAATACACAAAAAATACAAAATTAGGATATAATATTTGCATAGTAATCAATGAGATGTTTGTCATATCAATTGTGCTATATAATTATCATTTAACAATAGTATAAAAGGTCAACTACATGTGGTCAACGATCGTTATTAATTATAAGGGCTTGCACTTAGGAAGCATAATCAACCACCGTTAGACACGAGAAGAAAAAGCAAAGGAAAAAAAAAATTATATATATATATATATATATTCGAGGATGCATGCAAAATAGAGAGCAAAATATTATTGGATTCTAATTTCTAATGTTACTGATGTTGTATATGTAAATATAATATATTAAAAAAAAAATAAAAGCCTAATTACTGATAATAGAAACAAGAACAAAAGTCCAAGCAATACAGAACAGTACAAAATGTAAACATAGAAATTCCACATTCCTTCCACAATCTATGCATTAAAACATAGAAATAGCTGATATTCATTGTCTTCTATGTATCATAACAATGACCAACCGAAGAATATCTCCCCTTATTCTTCAATTCTGTGTCTCTCTAGATTTGCTGTCATCTAATAAATTAAATAAAAGAGAATATAACATTTGAGTTCGTGAGTTTTTTCGTTTTCTAAAATGTGGACATACTTTGAGTTCCTTCGATATAACTTTTAAATTAAGTAAAGTTTCTTTGAGTAGATGTTGCACTAGTAGAGACTTTTTTTATATAAAAAAATATTGATTTGTTTAGTTGTCAAAGACAATGTTTACCAAGAATCTCTAATTAATTTAATAAACAAGTTTTCTAATATAATGTTATAAAAGAAATAAAATAAAAAATTTAAAACATAACAAGGGTATTTAAGAAAGTTTAATCTTTTAAAAAACTCAATTAAAAGATCCTACTCTTAAAAACTCAAAATTTAAGCTTTTTCTAAATAGAGTTAATATATATATTAATCCTCCATAATCTATTCTCTAATTACAACCAATCGGAAAAAAAAATAATAATTTAGAAGAGTACTGGTGTGGCCATTAGAGAAACTATACAAAAAAAAAAAGGCATTAAATGCTAAAGGGTATTTAAGTCATTTCAATAAATGCCAATTCAACAAATTATGTCCTTAATTCAAAAAAATATGAAACTATAGTACCGTATGTTATTATCCCATTGTATGCATCATTAAATTTTATACATCCATATATTTAACTACAAAAGAATAAGCAGAAGCTTGCAAAATTTCATATAAATGAAACCATCGATTCACCTCTCATTCTTTCGAAAGCTGAAGAATTGTCAGTTAATTAATTCCGAGTAATTGACGGCTGAAATCGGCAGTGATATCGTAGATAAATCTGCAGGGAATAAGCCGAAAGGGAAAATGATTGATGTAACAAAACTTGAATATGTTGAACGTCAAGCTCTCATAGAAAACCTCATCAAACACATTGAGAACGACAACAGTCGATTGTTGCAGAAAATCAGAAACTGAATCGACAAGTAAGTGTTTTAGTTTTCAAGTTAGAAATATATATACACACAGATGCATAACATTCTGATTAGTTTCTCTTTCTGGCTATAATTCGCCGGCTACTAAGTCATATATGGTCTGAAAGTTGTCTGTATGTATTGCGTGTATATCATATTAATTTGTGTATTCTTTGAAGAAATCGGCCACAGAGCTGGATCAGTATCGATATCACACGTGTAAATGACAATATTTTATCAGTTTGATGTTTCATATATGTTACACAGATTCAATATTGTATGTTGTCAAATTTAATGGTATCTCTTTCATGTTCATATATATTACTACTTGTATGTTATTTTCAATACCCATAGGGTGGTGTTTGGTATTGTTTTGCAATATCCACTTTTTGCTTTTCGAAAACAAAATTTGAAAAAATATATTTGTTCAATTTTTTATTTGTAAATGATCTACCAAACACATTGTTTCTTAACAACAAATTCAAAAACATCATTTGGAAAATAATACCAAACACACAGAATTCTCCAAATGACATTGTGGAAAGATGTGCAATATGAAATATATTGGATGAAACTGATGTTCTTAATTACGTCGTTTTTGTCTCTGTAGAGTTGGAGTGGAACTGCCCACAATAGAAGTGAGATATAAAAATTTATGTTTGGAAGTAGATTGTCAATTAGTTCATGGAAAGCCTCTGCCTACACTATGGAATTCTTTTAAAAGCACAGTTTCTGTAAGTATCTCCAAAATGGTAGTTTCGGACTTCATTTATTTTAAAAAATAATAAATAAAAAATAAAACCTCGTAAATCAAAACTTCTAAATTTTTTATTTTCTTAAAAAATATATATACTTTATTAATTATTTGTATCAAATAAGCGTATTGCTCCTGTTGATATAATTAACTCAACATTAAAAGATTTTTCAGTCATTTTCATAGTGTTATATAAATAATTGCATGACTGATGTAATAGTTCATCTTTATCTTTTACATAATGACTTAACTTTGTGAGGTAGACTCCACCTGTAATATACAAGTTCTTGTCTTGGGATGCTGATGGTTTCCTAGATATAGATTCAGTTTAATTTTCATTTCGAAGTTTTATTTTCTTTCTTAAGTATTTTACTTTTTCTTTATTTTTTAATTTTATGCTTATCTTGAGCGGTAAGGGTCACTACGTTCCTTTGATTGAATATGTTTTTTCCTTATCTTGTCGAGGTTTGCCAAAACAAATGTAAAATAATATTATATAGATTACTCGAGAAATCATGAAAACTTAAAAATCTCAATGTTTATTACCTTAGTTTTATTGATAAATTTTTTTAAAAAAATATGTAATTTAGGACTCCTCGAACAAAAATTACTATTTTAAATTTAATTTAGACCGAAATTCAATATTTAAACGTGTACATTTGATTAAGAAACCCTTGTTTTTAATATTTAAAGATGTTAATACAATAGATATTACTGTCTCAACAACAATTTTGATACAATTTTTGGCGTGGTTTTAGTAATCTTTGATGTCGATCAATATGCTTTTTATTATTAATTAATGTAATATTGTATGCTATAAACATAAAATTTTATTTTATTGAAAAAAAAATCATTTCCCAGTACTAAAAAAAAGCCGCAATCTAGTGTTCGCAATTCAGAATTATCGCATCAAGCCAAAGGGATTAATTTCTTGTATACCTACATTTTAGTGATTTTACAAGTCATTTTTTCTGTGTAGGACTTGGTAAAGCTGCTGGGTTTCAAGTTAAATCAGGTGAAGATCAGCATCATTCATGACGTTAGTGGTGTTATAAAGCCTGGAAGGTAGGGTAAAAATATGACCCGGGTTTGGCTTTAATATTATTGCACCAGCTTGCTTGAATACTTTGTAATATGTCAATACCAATGGAAAAATCTTCAAATCTCTCTACTCTTGGTGAATTAATGTGAAAATGAACTAGAGTAAAAAGCAATGACAAACTAGTAATATATAATAATTAATAGTAAACCTGTCAAATGTAGTTTGTAACACGTATACATCCTCATGTTATCAATCCAACTTATTGAAGTCTCAATCCCAACGTTTCAGGTCTCCACTTAGTCAATTATATATTCAATCCGGACAATGAATTCTCTTTATAATAAGTTACTAAAAGAACAAAAAATTGTTCAACTGTCTTTATACAAAGAATATATATGTAAGCTAAATTTTGCTTAACTTTTTTCTTGCAGGATGACACTATTGCGGGGTCCTCCAGGATGTGGAAAGACTTCCCTTTGGAAGGCTCTCTCTGGAAACTTATCAAATCAATCTCTCAAGGTATTTATATGAAGATTATGATCACCTAATCCCCTAAAGATATTATTATGAGATCTGCATAGAGCAATATTTAAAAATATATGTCAGTAAAACTTCTTAAATTGTTCCAAGAAATTTGGGTTCCAATTATGATTTATTTAATGTAGTATTTTAAAAATTAAAAAAAAAACACTTAATCAGAGTTGTAGTTTTGGCCTGTCTTCCTTCGTTTCTTGAATAGGTAACGGGAGAAGTTTCTTACAACGGTTACAAACTAGAAGAGTTTGTCCCACAGAAAACATCTGGATATGTAAGCCAATATGATCTGCAAATTCCTGAGATGACTGTGAGAGAAACCGTAGATTTTTCTGCTTGTTGTCAAGGTGCTGCAAGCCGAGCAGGTAGATTTTCTTGATTGCAGATACTGGATCAGTTTCAGAAAGTAATTGAGAAATGAAGTACAGTTTGTTTCTGCCTATGTAGAGATTATGTCGGAAGTCAGTAGAAGAGAGAAAAAGGCAGGAATTGTCCCAGATCATGATATAGATACTTATATGACGGTACATTTACATTAAGTTTCCTTTTTTGTTTCTCCATATTTTGTGATCATTTTTAACTTTATTTTTGACGAAAGTCCATGAAATGAGAAAATTAATTAAACCAGAAACATAAAAATAACAGGAATATAATTATAAGTTATAATTAACATAATATATACTTATTATTATAACAATAAAGGAAAGATTAAAAAAAATGCATGAAATAACTCCTCTCATAAAAGATTACATTCCTCCTTTGCAACCGCCAGAGGCCAAGACATACTTAAAGGCATTGAATTTTTTATGACTATAGATTGTTTGTCAAACCCTAAAACTGATAAACACTCTTAGACTCGTCTTTACTAGCAACGGGAACTGTGACAACCATTGCATTGAATTTTTTATGACTATAGATTGTTTGTTTTATAGGCAACTTCTGTCAAAGGACTATAAGAAAGCCTTCAAACAGGATATATCTTAAAGGTAATTCTCATTCTAATGGTGTTAGTCGTTTTCTTTATCACATTCCTAACTCCATTTTTTCCTCTTACTTATCAGATCCTTGGACTTGATTTCTGTGCTGACACATTGGTTGGAGATGCCATGAGAAGAGGTATTTCTGGAGCCAGAAAAAAAGATTAACCACAGGTAATCAGAAAACAAAAAAAAAATGAAGAATTTGTTCTATATTAATTCTATTTAATCTCAACTTCAGCAGAAATTATTTTAAAATTTTGCAGGAGAGATGATTGTTGGTCCAGTAAAAGCTTTGTTCATGGATGAAATAACAAATGGATTAGACATTTCCACCTCATCTCAGATTGTTACTTGCCTTCAACAGTTGGCACATATCACCGATGCTACCATTCTGATTTCACTGCTTCAACCTTCACCAGAAACCTTTGATCTCTTTGATGATGTTATATTAATGGCAGAAGGCAAGATTTTGTATCATGGTCCTCGAGAAAATGTTCTAGAATTCTTCGAGATTTGTGGATTTAGATGTCCTGAAAGAAAAGCTGTGGTTGATTTCCTCCAGGAGGCAAGTTAATTTATTTGCAGCTTTTGATCATTTCTTTTACATACTCAGATTTTAGTTGTTCAACCTTTGATCTGTTAGACTTGACTTAGGCTCCGGTTGGTACTGTTGTGCCATGTGGCTATGAAACCACAACAATTGTGATAGACAAAATCATTAGCTGTCAAGTATAAGTACGAAAGTCGGTGATAAATATTGGTTATCGTAGGTAAAATATTGTAAAATATTGTACTCTCACAAATCTCTAACTTGTATAAATACCAATATCGTGAGAAACCTGTTAGACTTGACTTAAATTTTTATGTTTCTTCAGGTTATATCTAAAAAGGATCAAGAGCAGTACTGGCTCAACACTGAAGTTCCTCGCAATTATGTTTCAGTAGATATGTTCTGTAAGATATTCAAGGAATCTCTTCTTGGTAAGAAGCTGGATGAGAATCTCTCAGAACAATTTGATAAATCCAAAATCCAGAAAAATGCTCTTTCCTTTGGTTTGTATTCTCTTTCAAGATGGGAAATGTTTAAAGCTTGCATGTCCAGGGAACTTCTGCTGGCAAAGAGAAATTACTTTCTATATGCATTCAAAATAATTCAGGTTTATAGTCTTATCTTTCAAGTGAAACATTTCTGTCACCTTTGTTATAATGTTTTCATTTTATTCTAAAACATGTTGCTTCTGCAGCTTATTTTCATTGCAATAATGACCATGACTGTTTTCCTGGGGAGTCAAATGGAGACTGATGTTCTTCATGCAAATTACTACATGGGCTCTTTGTTCTATGCTCTTGTATTTCTTCTAGTAGATGGGGTTTCAGAATTGCCTATGACAGTTGAAAGACTTTCAGTTTTCTATAAGCAGAAGGATTTGTGCTATTATCCAGCTTGGGCATATTCAATTCCAGCAACTATTCTGAAAATTCCTCTTTCCTTGGTTGAATCTCTGGTTTGGACTTCTCTTACATATTATGTTATTGGATACAGCCCACAATTGTGGAGGTGAGTTGAGTTTTACTTCAGCAAGCTTTGTGTTTATTGTTTGCTTTCAATGTTAAGTAGACAAGTAATTGGAAATGGAAACATTATTTGGATGCCTATAAGAGGAGAATGAATAAAACCTTATGCGGACAGCCATACCAACTTACCAGCACTCTTCAAATTATTTAAAAATGGCGGCTGCACAAGCCATCACATATTCTACTTGAGACTCTGAAATTTTGACTAAATATATATATATATATATATATATTGTTGTGTATTTGTGTTTGTAGGTTCTTCCGCCAGTTCATTTTACTTTTTGCTGCACATTTTAGTTCGTTATCTATGTTCCGATTTCTGGCATCAGTTTTCCAGACCGAGGTTGCTTCTATGACAGCCGGTAGTTTTGCTATATTATTAGTCTTACTGTTTTCTGGCTTCGTTATCCCACCGGGTGAGGCTGATTCATATTGTATTATGATAAATTTTATCAGCTACGGACGTCCGTATTTTATAAGACGGGAATTTGTACATAATTGTTAGCAATTTAGCGCTAAATTGTTGCAACTCGGCGCTGAATTGTTAAGGATTGTGTACAAGTTTGCATACGGACGAGTGCATCAGAAAATAACTGTGTATTTGTACTGTTTTGTTGTTGCAGCCTCCATGCCAGCATGGTTGAAATGGATTTTCTGGGTTTGCCCTATGGCATATGGAGAAATAGGCATAACACTAAATGAATTTCTCGCTCATCGGTGGCAAAAGGTGATTCTTATGGCTAAAGTTATTTCTTCTACTTTGAGCAGTAGATTGGGTAGAATGATTGCCTTGTATATATATTCATAAATAAATTATCAAGTGCGAACATTTAAACTTTGTAAAATATAGATTTGACTTTATACTGTGCTATGTAGCCATACAAAGTTGTTTAGTGTCAAATTCGGATTTTAAAAATTGCGGAAAACTCATTGAATAAGAGCTCTATGAATTTGTGCGATATATGTGGCCTTAAATTCTAATGTTCAATTCTTAGCTAAAAGTTTTAAGTCTTTGGGTTGAGCAGTTAATTAACACAATATTAGAATTGAGGTTGTGTTTAAACCTCTCACATCATTCTTGGTCTTTGTTCC
Source organism: Cedrela odorata (assembly GCA_035584115.1). Taxonomy (NCBI): domain Eukaryota; kingdom Viridiplantae; phylum Streptophyta; class Magnoliopsida; order Sapindales; family Meliaceae; genus Cedrela; species Cedrela odorata. The sequence continues at coordinate 9,451,212 of JAXCLQ010000006.1, read as the reverse complement.
TAATCTAATTAGATCCACACATCTATCTCGGTCCCATCTAATCTCATCAGATTTTTACATTATGACAAGGAGGCTAATTACAAGCAACCTTATGTACTAATGTTAGGTATTCTTAATGAACCATTTAAACTTTTGGGTCAAGCAGTTAACTATCAGTATCATCAATGCTAATAGTTAATGTTTTAATACTACACCCTCATGTTATGCCCATATGATATACTTGTATCTATATTAACATCTGAAAACAGCAACTCATTGCTCTGTTTGCCGCTTAATACTATTGCAGATGCTGCCAACAAACACTACAATAGGGCAAGAAACACTTGAAACCCGGGGACTAAACTTTGATGCAAATCTCTTCTGGGTATCTCTAGGTGCATTGTTTGGATTTGCTTTAGTTTTCAACATTGGTTTTGCCTTGGCCTTAACTTTCTTCAAGTGTAAGTTCCTCAATCATTCTAGCAATCATATATGCCTTAACTTGAGAAGAATTGTATAGAGCAGTACATGCGTGCTAAACTCTTATAATTAAGTACAAATTAATACAGCTCCTGGCTCATCTCTTGCAATAATTTCCCATGAAAAGTTTTCAAGTGTACAAGGAAGAGAAGATTCTTGTGATGGAGAATTTGAAGAACAGAAGTCTAGGAATAATCCTACTCCCAAGACTGATAAGCAATCTTGCAAATGTTAATTCAATTACTAATTTCTATTCCCTATATTGTTTCCACACCAACTTTTGCTCCAATATTACGTTTCCATACTTTTCTTTTTTAAATTCTGAGGATTTGACATCTGCACTTGGATTTAAAGCGATACAAATCCTCGAATGTTTTTTTTTTTTAAATCTCATATGGGGACGTCGCACTTTACAAATTGCAAACTTGTAGCAATACAATACTGTTTCAGCGCATATCTGCATTTTCAAAATTCAAACGCTCGAAGGACAAAAGAACTAACTTTTTGTTATCGCAATGATTTTATATATTCATCATTTTAATGGACGTCTTGTCTTAATCAAACAGGCAAAATGATTTTACCATTTGAAACAGTAGCAGTAACATTTCGCGATGTGCAGTACTATGTTGATACCCCTTTGGTAATCCCAGTAAACCACTTCAACTTTCATTCAGAATTCGCTGTTCCTTTTTTTCACAAATTTCAAACCCAAATTTTTCTTTTTTTCAGGTTTTCCTGTTTTTTTCCATTTTTTGTCAGGAAATGAGAAAAAGAGGATTTGCTCAGAAGAAACTCCAACTCCTTTCTGATGTAAGTGGGGCATTAAGGCCTGGTGTTCTTACAGCATTAATGGGTGTTAGTGGAGCTGGAAAAACAACTCTTCTAGATGTTCTTGCAGGAAGAAAAAATAGTGGATACATAGAAGGGAAAATAAAAATTAATGGGTATCCGAAAGTTCAAGAAACATTTGCCAGGATTTCAGGTTATTGTGAGCAAACTGGCATACATTCTCCACAGATTACTGTACTAGAGTCTGTAATCTTTTCTGCTTGGCTGCGTTTGGTGCCTCAGATTAGTTCAAAAACTAAAGTAGTAAGACCCTAAACTCGATATCATTTTCTCGAATTTGAGATAATTTATACTGAATCTATGATTTATTCTGACAGGAATTTGTGAAGGAAGTACTTGAAACTATTGAACTTGATGGGATTAAGGATGCTTTAGTTGGCAAACCTGGTGTCAGTGGTTTATCAACTGAGCAACGAAAGCGGCTAACTGTAGCTGTTGAACTTGTGGCTAATCCGTCTGTAATCTTTATGGATGAACCTACAACTGGTTTGGATGCACGAGCTGCAGCAATTGTCATGAGAGCTGTAAAGAATGTAGCTGATACCGGAAGAACTATTGTTTGCACTATCCACCAACCTAGTATTGACATATTTGAAGCCTTTGATGAGGTAAAGTAAACAAGAAATTTATGTACAGCTGAATATAAAAATATAATCATTGACGTTAGCAAATCTTGATGTCGAAATTGTTATATAAACATAAAGATTTATTGTTGTCATATTCTTTTAATCTTGATTGTAGTTGATTCTTCTGAAAGTTGGTGGGAGAATCATCTATTTGGGACCTTTAGGGAATCTTTCAAGTAAGGTTATAGAATATTTTGAGGTTAGTTCACTGTAAGTTTTTCCTTCTAGCAACATTTGCTTTCTGATTCTCGAAACATTTTCTTTCTTAAACCATTGATTATTAGACACTTTTCATTGACAGAGTATTCCTAGGATGCAGAAGATTAGAAATAATTATAATCCAGCAACATGGATATTAGAGATCACTTCCCCATCTGCAGAAGCTGAAATTGGTGTAGACTTTGCCCAAATATACGCAAATTCTCTTTTGTATGAGTAAGTTTTACTACATTAAAATGGTTATAGTATGGGGTGGAGTGCGAAATTTCTGTTCTGTTGAAACAGTTCCAGATATAGAATCTAACAATGCTTCTTATCCAATCCTGCTATGAATTAGGGATCTCCGCTAGATTTTCATTTCTTCTTTTGCCTGAATTATGATTGTATGAACACAAGATTGCTCGTGAAAAATTTTACATTTACTTCAAGGTGAAGTTTTAATTGCTTGCTTAACAATCCAGAATTCATATTTAAAAACAATAAGCCCACAGTTAAGCTTTTGGATGTTACACTGCTTGTAGGAACAATAAAGAACTTGTAAGGAAGTTGAGTATTACATATTCTGGTTCAAAAGACTTGCATTTCGCAACCCGATTCTCGCAGAATGCTTGGGGACAACTCAAATATTGCCTATGGAAGCAAAACTTGTCTTACTGGAGAAGTCCTTCGTATAACTTAATCCGTATAATGCACACAATTGCAGCATCTCTGCTTTTTGGCTTAATATTCTGGAACCAAGGAAAGAAAATGTAAGTTTGAGAATTCAGTATGACCATTAGCTGAAGTTAATTTGCAGTTATCTAACTCTTTTTACTTAATCTGTCAGAAATGACCAGCAAAATTTGTTCAACATACTTGGTTCAATATACACTTCCATGATATTCCTGGGCACAACAAATTGTTCATCAGTCTTACCATATGTTGCGTCAGACCGAACTGTCATGTATCGCGAAAAATCTGCTGGGATGTACTCTTCATGGCCTTATGCACTTGCACAGGTATAATTTTACTGTAACTGCTTCATTGTAAGTGAAATGTTTTCTTATTCAGAATGTGCACACTGTTTTTGTAGGTGATAGTTGAGATTCCTTATATACTTATTCAAGCAGTTGCAAATGTGATCATAACTTATCCGATGATTGGATATTATGCTTCAGTATATAAGATTTTCTGGAATTTCTACGCTATCTTCTGCACGATCTTGTACTTCTGTTATCTAGGAATGCTGCTTGTGTCATTGACACCAAATGTCATGGTTGCCTCAATTCTCTTCTATGCTTTCTACACCACATTCAACATTTTCTCTGGATTCTTGATTCCACAACCGGTAAGCCCTACTGATTCTAAACCCATATCAAAATTTCTGAGTTTCCTGTGACCGACAAATTGATCTAGACGTGTTGTTACTGTAATTTGTAGCAAATTCTGAAATGATGGATGTAGTTGTACTATTCGACTCCTACATCTTAGACAATGGAGGGATGCTTGTTAGAGATATGTCTTAGAACCAATCGTGTCATACGGTCTAGGGATATCATCCTTATGTATCTATAACTTTGTAAATTATTATAAATTAGTTTATGATTAATAAAATGGCATCTATATCATTTTGCATATACAGTTGCGTGTATATATAAGTATTATAT
>JAXCLQ010000006.1:9415969-9445146 GCA_035584115.1 Cedrela odorata | reverse complement strand
TTTTTTAGAAGTTGAGAAGAAAGAAAATGATAGTGTTAACTTATGCAAAACTAGGTTGAAGTGCCAGTGCATACTTGGTTGCCCTTAGCTACCTTTTTATATCTCACTTCTTGCTAAATCTCCCAAACTTATTGAGATTCTTATAGAATCTAGAATTTATAATCCTAGATGTATTCAGATTTCGAAAATCACGGAAACTTAATTTTATAAACATTGATATTGCGAAAATTGTAGGATCTTAAGCATTTCTTGCATAATACATCTACTAGGCCATGGATCCTTATTACAGAATGCTTAAGAAATAAACTAAATTATTTATCAATACGTAATTGTTGAGAGGTCTCTGAAATCTTTGCCTGAGACCTTTTTATTTACTTATTATGGTCTCGGATTTAATCGTATGCCTGAGATCTTCACCATATTGTACTCGAAACCCTCATAATCAAATGAGGTCTCAGTATTTATATTCAGGCTCAAAACCCTGTATTGAGCTTAGAGGTCTCGAACCTTGCCGTACTCAAGATCATTGTCATTCTACGGTTAAGCTCTCCTAGGCTCGAGCTAAGCTTGAATTTCCTCTATCATTTGTGTGACTTTAGCTTAAGTTCTGTAACACTTATTTGGTGGCCCAAAACTCATTGGGCTTTATTTATGTCTTGAGCTGTTTCCCAAACATTATTATTATTATTTTGTTATGATATAATTGAAGAATACGAAGTGACACATTCTCTAACTTTGATTTCTTTTTTATTTAAATTGAAAATACCAAAAATAAAATGTGAAGGTCAACAATTGAAAATTATTTATTAAAAAAAATATTTCATCATTTTTCTTATTTCTTATTTTTCATATTTTATCTTTATCTTTTTTATAATATGATTGTAGAATACGAGTGACACATTTATATATATAAAAAAAAAAACAAACAAACAAACAAACAAATCAATTCCATCTCTTTCTTTTCTGTTTTTAGTTTATTTTTTATCTTTTTTTAATTACCAAATCATAAAATGAAATATGAGAGTATTTATTAATATTTATTCATGTTTATTATATTTTTATTTACAATAGTGCTATAAACATTAAATTTTATACAAATTTATTAATACAAACGGATGTTTTATCTTTTTATGAAAATAATTAAAAATTCATAGAGTAAAAGAAAAATAAATTATGTAGGAAATGTGACAACTATATAATTTTACACTTTGTTTGAAAGAGTTTGTATTATTCTTTTATTTATTTATCACTATTATTTTATTTATCCATTATACTATCAGCATTGTGCACTATAAAATAAAAATACGAGAGCATTTTTAATTCAATTAATCTAAATATGTATTTAAATAAGACTAAATTGTATTTTATTTTTAAACTTTTTTTAAGACTTAGAAAATAAAAAATGATATTATTCAAAATTTTATATATATATATATATATATATCCAAGATACTTTACCAAGAATAATATTAGTAATTTGTCACATTTATGTAACCAATGCACATTACCATGTCTCATCATATTTTAGCATGGACAAATATGTAAAATAATATTTTAAAAAATTTGACATTTAACATGATATTGGTAGCAGCAGATAAAAATGTGGTATTAATTAAATTATGTTTGAGTATGAATGTCTTTAAAAAATAATAATAATGTGGCGACCATCGTTTATTCTATATTTAATTAGTTTCAAATGTTTATCAATCATTTGTGCCCTCGTACTTAAAAGTATTAGGAAAGATGAGCTACAAGAAAGATGATCATGTAACTCTAAACTCCACAATTTCATAGCAATCTTTTTAAAGACTGTCAATACATTTACGGTCATTTATAATTCATTGTTTTTTTAGGATCTTTACAATTCTTTCTTTGTAAAGATTTTGGTCGCTTATATATATGTGTATCCCAAACAAAATATTATCAAGATTGCTATTTCAAAATCCTATGCTTATAACTTCAATTTTTCTATGGCATTAGAACAAAACTTGCTCTCACTGGTTACCCTCTAAGATTCTAGCCCTCTTTCTTCTCTTTCGCCTCTCTAATGAAAAAAAAAACCTTTGCAACCACCACCTTTAGCCAACTTGCAACAAAAAGTTGTTATCACTAATTTACTCAATCAAACAAATATGATCATCTTCAATTCTACTTTATTACCTGTCAAACTAACCCCTTCAAAATACCCTTCATGGAAAGCACAATTTGATGCGCTACTCTTCGAATACAATTTAATTGGCTTCATTGATGGATCCAAGTCTTAAAGCCCTAGTTTATTACTGGGCAATGTCAAGACAAACTCCTTCATGGAATCATGTCATCACTTTTAGATAAAGTCATTCTGTCTAGATTTCTGCTGAAGCATGGAATCATCTCTACAAGAGCTACACTAACGCCTCTTTCTCACGTGTCATCATAAGTGGTTTAGCAGATGAGCTTGCTCTTATAGGCTCTCTAGTTAAACGTAAAAGAAAAGCTTAGAACAGAGAGTTTTTGGTGCAGCCGACTCAATGTGGTTGCTATACTTGTATTACTTTTCATAAGAAATACAATATGTCACACATTACAACTTATATGCAAATCAAGAAAACCTAGTGGAAACCCTAGGAGACTACAACTCATCAATATTACAAGAATTACAAAATATATTACCGTTGCCATATGTACTAAGCTTTGCTTTTGAAAATTGAAAAGCTGGCAAGATGGTCCTAGTATTATGCTTGATTGCTTGTCAATAAGAAAGTTGTGAGGCTAATGCAAAGACGAAGACTATGGATTGCAGATCAAGTGAGTTGAGCTGTCATCACACTGCTGATTTGTCTGCCATGTCATCTTCATATTTTAACTCTCCTTCTCAAACTTAGTTGTTTTGTAAGACACTAAGTTTGCTTTTCAAATTCTAAAACCATTTTTGAGACGGGTTTAGTGAATATATCTGCATATTGTTCCTTGGTGGGAATATAACTGATTTTCACCTCACATGTTGTTACCCTCTCTCCAATATAATGAACATCAATTCAATGTGTTTCGATCTCCTATGAAACACTGGATTTTCTATCTAGGATATGGCACTCAAATTGTCACACCAGTCAAGGTTTTCTATTATGGTTTCATGTTCAGCTCTTCAAGAAGTGAGTCCATCCAAGCTATTTCAGCAACTGTCTGAGCAACGGGTCTATATTTGGATTCTGTGTTAGACTTAGAAATTGTTTTCTGTTTTCTTGAACTCCAATTGACCAAATTTCCTCCTAGATAAATTGCAAAGCCTCCAACAAACTTCCTGTTATCCAAGTCTTTTGCTTAGTCTGCTTCAGTAAATGCTACTAGGTTTAGCTTTTCTCTTCTAATATAATAGAGTTCATGGTTTTGTGTTCCCTTAAGGTATCTTAGCACTCTCTTACACCCTATCCAATGATGCTGCTTTGGACTCTCTTGATATTGACTGAGCTTATTCACACTATAGAAAATTTCAAGTCTAGTCATTGTGGCATATTGCAAAGCTCCCACAGAACTTCTATATAAAGTTTTGTCTTCAAAGTCATTTTCCAAGTGTTTGGAGAATTTTTCACTTGTACTCATTGGAGTGGGCATCTCCTTGTATTCTAGCATTCTAGTTTTCTTCAAGAGGTCATGAACATACTTTGCTTGACTTAAGTGTATTCATTGAACGTCTCTTTTCACTTCAACACCTAGGAAGTAACTAAGAGACCTTAGGACCTACAGAGAAAAGCTTCTTGATGATGTCTTCAACTAATGAATTTGCATTTCCTATTATAAGAATGCCATCCACGTATACCAGTAGAATGATCATTCCGCTTTTGCCTAGCAGGAAGAAGAGTGAAGTGTTAGTTTTTAAATTGACAAAGCCCAAACTTCAAGAGTTATTCTTAGTCTTTCATACCAAGCTCATGGTGTCTATTTTAGGCCATAAAGAGCTTTTTTCATGTGTGGACCTTCTGGTGTCTTCGAAACCTTCTAATTGATCCATGTAAACTTCTTCACCTAAGATGCTATTCAAGAAGGAATTATTTACATCAACTTTCTTGATGTAATAATTGAAATATACAGTTAAACTTATTATAGTTATAACAGTAGATGATCTCACCACAAGGCTAAAGGCCTCTGTGTAATCTATACATGCAGTTTGGTGAAATCTCTTTGTCACCAATCTTGCTTTATATATTGCCACTTATCTCATTAGGGTTATATTTCACTTCGAAGATCCATTTATTTCCAATGATCTTCATTCTTGGCTTTCTAGGCACTAGTTCCATGTTTTGTTCTTAATAAGTGCATTGTGCTCTTCTATCATGGCTTGTTTTCATTTTAGACTCTTCATTACTTCCTATGCACTTTCAGGAGCATATTCTTCATAACTTACTTTTCTCTCAATGTGGTAAAGCTTAGGTTTGAAGATCGCATCTTTTGATCTTGTCACCATTGGATGTATGTTTAGGAATTGGTTCTATTGGTTTCTCTGTGGAGTTTGGTAAGTACATTTCAGGATTTGTTTAAAGTGTTTCAGGGTTATTTGGAAATTCAAGTTGACTATGCTATGAGAATGTGTGGAAGATTATAGTTCTGATAACGTTGTTGCTGAAGTGGCTTGAGATGACATTGTGCTTGTTTCTCTTTCAACATTTGAAGACTGTACAACTAGAAACAACTTAGAATATTGATATGCATTTAAACTGATGAATGACTCGTTTGAATGCTTGTTTTGAGTGATCTATTCTATAAGGAAACTCTTGTTTATTGAAGGTGACATGGATGGCAATGTAAGTCTCACCTAACTTGTCTAAACACTTGTACAATTCCAAGAAAGTTAAACACTTTAATGTGTCTATGTTTTCTTTCTACAGTTCTATTTTGAATAGAGGTCTATGGACATGAGTGCTTGAGAATGATTCCTTGATGTTATAGTATATGTTCTAGTGTCTTAAATTCACTCCCCATATCAGTTTGTAGGATGAGTATTTTATGGTTTGATTGTCTTTCAATTTGTGTTTTAAACTCAATGAAAACTTGATATACATGTGATTTGTTTCTTGCCCTATTGTATTGTTTGTGGGCATGATCTACAATAAAATTAATAGCAACAATTTACTTTCTTCAAATGTTAATACAAGTATTGTACAAACCAACTATGTAGTAAACGTGCCATATAAAATCTAGCAGAAAATTTAGAAACCGATAACTTCTGCAACGAAAGACTTACCTTTTGCCAACGAGGAGCATGAAATTCGTTTAAAGAGAGACGTATTTCCCCGTATGTAATGGGAGAAACATAGAAACCCCACTCCAACCACGCTGGCATGGATGCTGCGTACAAATAACATAGCATGAGTTTTAACCATCCATTTAGCTGACAATTCAAAATTTAAATTGGAGAAGATATAAATTGGCTTACGTTTCGTGATAACGAATCCTCCAAATAATAAGATAAATAATATAGCAAAGCTGCCAGCTGACACAGAAGCAACCAAATTCTGGAAGACCGATGCCAAGAATCGAAACATGGATATTGATGTAAAATGCACAGAAAATAGTAGAAAGAAATGGCGGAAGAACCTGAAAAACACTGCGATCAATCAAATTTCAGAATCTCAAAATGAGAGGATTTTGACTTTTCAAGTGAAACTCTTACCTCCAGACTTGTGGGCTGTAACCAACGGCATAATAAGTAATAGATGACCAAACAAGAGATTCAACTAATGATATAGGAACTTTCAGAATTGTTGCTGGAATTGCATATGCCCAAGCTGGGTAAAAGCACAATTCTTTCTGTTTATAGAAAACTTCAAGTCTTGAAATAGTCATAGTCAATTGTGGAAAGGCGTCAAAAAGAAGTATGACGAGTGAAAAGTACAAAGCTCCCATGTAGTAATTTGCATGAAAAACATCAATATGCATTTGAGTCCTCAGAAAAACAGTCATTGTGATCATTGCAACAAATATAAGCTGAAAAAAAAAAGATTCAATAAACAAATCAATTCAAGAACATGAGAGAAATTGAAGCTATAAAATGATTAAATTTAGTATATAACAATAAAAATTATCACCTGAGTTGTTTTGAATACATAGACAAGAATTTCTCTTCATGAGAAGTTCCCTTGACATGCAAGTTTTGAATAGTTCCCATTTAGAAAGAGAGTACACACTGAAGGAAATTGCATTCTTGTGGCTTTTTGATTTATCATATGGCACTGAAAGTTCCTCACCAAGCTTTTTACCAAGAGAAGATACTTTGAATTTCCTACAGAACATATCTACTGAAAAGCATTTGTAGGGAAGTTCATTGTGGAGTGTTAAGATATGAACATGGAAAGTAAGAAATAGGGGTGTCCAATGGGCCAGGTATGGCATGGCATAGTACAAGTCATGGATTAGGCAAGGCACAACACAAGATTGGCAAGAAACACGAATGAGCTCAAGACTTACAAGCCAGGTTGACAAGACACAGCACGTTTGACATCTCTTTAAAAAAAGACTGGAAGTTGCAAAGCACTTACCTCCCGGAGGAAGTCAGCAACAGCTTTTCTTTCAGGACACCTAAATCCACAATCGTCAATAAATTCTAGAACATGATCTCTTGGTCCATGACATAGAATTTTCCCTTCTGCTATTACAATGATGTCATCAAAGAGGTCAAAAGTTTCTGGTGCTGGCTGAAGAAGTGAAATCAATGTAGTAGCATCTGTTATATGCACCAGATGCTGAAGACAAGCAACAATCTGATACGCTGTGGAACTGTCTAAACCATTTGTTATTTCATCCATAAATAGTGCTTTTGTTGGTCCAACAATCATCTCCCCAGCATGATTCAATGAAAATTTGACCTCAATAGTAGGTCAAAGCTCAAAATACTCGATTGTAATTCTTTGAATTAAAAATTTTATGTTGACTTTACCTGTAGTGAGTTCTTTTTCTCAATAAACACGTCTTTCCACAGCTCCAAGCTTTGTTACATCAATCACTTGTTTTCCTTCGTTATCAACCAGGTTTCCATCACCGTCAATAACAAACAAAGAAGCTTTCAATCTTTTACAAGTTGGTAAGCTCTCAATTTCAGCCCACAGCAAAGCATGCTCAACTTATTTCTCTTCCTTCGTTGAGCTTACTGCTGAACTACTGCTTCTGAAACTTTTATGTCTGGCGCCGGAACGACGATCTCACGCTTCTTCCAATCTCTGCTAACTCAATCCTCACTGACTCTATCTCATCTGTGCCAACCATTTGAGCCATTTTCAATAGCTTGGAGAGCTCAAATGTGAAAACGAATAAGGTGGAAGAGAGTTGTATGTGTCTATATATGTACAGATATAGAAGCTTGCATTTAATTGATGAAATTTTGATGAGTAAGGAAATGCATCATGCTTGGGCCGAATATATAAGGAAGTTGACAATGCTTTCCATGACAATATTTATGACAGCTAAAACTGTAAAAGAGAATCTAAGAACTCACACACACAAAAATGTGATAGAGAAGGAGAGATGTCATGTTACAGTTGATTAATTCAATCTCAATAAAGTAAATAAATAAATAGATATATATATATATATTAAAAACAAATATTTCTGAAGATTTATAACTTCAAGTTACTGTGCAGAGGGACTGCCTTTCTTATTCATGCAATGCTAATTTCCATCGTAATAAACTATAATACAAGTTAAGGATATTTATTCTTAAATCTTAGAAAATAAGTTTATATATGTGTAAGTGTTGTATTTTTGTAAACTCCATTATTTTGTGTAAAATTATACTCCTAATACTTTCAAAAGGCACCAAAATACATTTTTGAAATCTAGAATATAGACTTAATCATATTTTTCAAAACTGAAAAATAGACCAAAATGCATAATTTTTAGGGACTAAATTACAACCTTTTTAAAATATGAAAAACCAAGCATGCAGGAGAAACCGATCAACCGGTTCAAACAAACCAGTCAACCGATTTATGCAACTAGTCGACCGGTTGCATGCATAGTTCCTTGACCGTTACTCATTGTTTCAAACCAATCGATTGATTCAAAGAAAAGGTTGACCGTTTGCGTCAAAAATTTAAATTTTTATGATTATAACAGCTAGTTTTCGAACCCTAATTATGAATACAAGTTCTATTCTCATTCATAAGAAAACTTGAACGTTTTTATCTCAAATCTAAGTGCTTAAAAACATCTGTCAAGTTTCAAATCAAATCTTGAGCTTATAAGCATATTCATAAGAAAATATGCTACAAGCATATTTTACACTTCTTGTTCTTCTATTTATAATATTCGCATTTGTTGAAGAATCATTTGAATATGTAATTCATTTTCTACATATATATTTATTTGTAAAAGAGTGAAAGAAGTGTTCTTTCAATTGGGAATTGTGAGATTAAGGGATTGGCAAAAAATCACTTGTGAGGGTTTTTAAGAAGTACTAAAAATCTGTTTTTTTGTAAATTGAGTTTTGGAGTATCAAGACTTATTCTTCACTTAGGTTGAGCAAGGGTGAGTGATTGAGAGATAATTACTTGTAAGATTTGAAGGAGTACTAAAAATCTTCTTGATTATAAAATGAGTCTTGGGGTTTCAAAACTTATTGATAGTAGAATCTTCAAGTAGAGCTTGAAAAAGTGGACGTAGGCAAAGTTGTATCGAACCACTATAAATCCAACGTGGTTCAATCTCTCTTCTTACTCTCTCTTAGGATTATATTAGATTTTGGCAATTAAGACTATCATTATCATTATATTTCATAAGTTGTTTATGGTTCTTGAAATTTTTGTGTTCAAGGAATGTATATGAATACATATTAGTTAAGTATTAAATTTTTCGCCCAATTTAAGTTTTGTAAGTTAAGAAAAATCACACCTTAGACTCTTTTAAATTTTGGGGCATGACAATGGATATCGTTGTACTATTTGACACCTAAATTTTAGACAATGGAGGAATTGCTCACTTCACAGTATAGAGATATAGACAAAGAAATTATGGTGTTTGTAGAAAAGAAAACAATAGTTGCTCACTATTAACATTTAGCTTAGGTGGCAATTGCTCTTGTTGTATTTCCATTAGGTTTTGCTTCTCTTTTTGGATTTTATATAAGAAGATTGAACTTTCAGAGAAGTTGAATTTCTAAAAAGAAATAAACATATTGTAGGAGAATATAAATTTTCAAATCAAATCATAGCTCCCAAACTAGTTTACGGTGCATCCTTGCCCCAAACAGAGCATTTTGCTATTAAAAAATAATAAGAATTAATTATTCCAGTAATCTTAAGAAAATTCCATTCATTTTAAGGATTTTTTTTCTCCCCATTATCACACCAAAAAACTTCTTCCCCATCACAGAGCTACTCTCATGTCTATATTTGGCACCACAAAATCCTATTTTTCTCAAGATATTTCACATATTATGTCCTTTAAATAAGTTTATATATGAACTATATGTTGTTTAAGCTCATATATGACACTCTAGTAATAGTGAACATATGGCATGCCCGTGATAAGATTAGGAATAAAAATTAGATCACTCTATACAAGTTTATGAATAAAAATAAATCATAGAGATGTTACCTAAACACAATAGACTGCTTTTCTTGTTGTTTAAAGCTTAGAAGACAATACTTGTAATAGAATCTTCAAACATCTTTAAAATTGCTTTTACTTAGATCCCTTACACAATAATCGCCTAATCAAGATTATAAAACTTAAAAATTTATGAAGATAATATCATTATTCAACTATTTCTACAATGAGTGGTACATGTATAGATTACAAATGTATGATTTATAAGCTATGTGCAAACCTCTTTATGGATTTTACCGTCTCTAAAAGTTCAATCTTCCTATAAAAAATGAGAAAAGAGAAGCAAGGACTAAGGGGAAATTATAAGAAAGAAAGCAATAACAGTCAAACAATCATGGTGAAACCCCAAATAATCTTTTAAGAAGGAAGTAACTATAGAAGTTAATTCTATTTTTCTATTTATTAGTTATGGTGACATGTAAAGGTTAGTTAACTCATTTAGTAGTTATTCAAATGAAATTTGTACACACGTAGTTTAATGGCTTTATTACCTGGCTTGTTACCATTTACATTACATAATTTACATTACATACTTCAATGTAGATTAAAACAAAAATAAAGAAAGTTTCTCTTAAATTTTTTTCTTCTACTTCTTCTTTCTCTTCTCTGTTCTTGTTTCTTCTTAGTTATCAAGTAACAAACAATGGCTTTTAAGGTTTTAAAGAATTTTAAATTTGATTGTTCTTGGCTGCATTAGGTTCAAAAACTCTACAATTGGTATTAAACTTGAAAGAAGCAATCATCAATAAGTTCGTCTAAGTTTTCAATTGAAAAATTCACAGGGAAAAATGACTTCAATATTTGAAAGATGAAATGAAGGCTTTCTTTGTTCATGAAGGATTAGAAGAAGTCTTGCTAGAAGACAACAAAACATCAAGTGGTTTGAAGGATTTTGAGAATAAGGACATATTAAAGAAAGCCCACAATGTAAATTTCCTATCTTTGGGCGATGGAGTTTTGCATGAAGTTTCAAAAGAGATAACAACCATGATACTCTATAATAAATTAGAGTCAAGATATATGTGAAAATCCCTTACCCATTGACTTTACTTGATGAAATAGCTTTATGCTTTCAGCCTTGAAGACCGAGGTTAAGTAAGGGAACATCTTGATAATTTTAATAAAATTATCTAAGATCTTGAGACCATAGACATAAAATCTGAAGATGAAGATCAAGCTTTGATGGTTTTGACCTCCTTACCACTAAGCTATGAACATTTCATTAAGACATTATCAATGTTAAATCAGCTTTGAGTTCCAAAGAGCTAAGTAAAAGGCAGATTCGAAAGATTCTGGTTTAAGAGAAGGATTTGTGGCAAAAGGAGAAAAAATATATTAGAAGGGATAGAAAGAGAGCAGATCAAAGTCAAAGGGGAAGAAATTGAAGTGCTTTCATTTCCACAAAGAATGACACTTCAGAAAAGATTACCCTAAGAGAAAGAATGACAAGAATTTTAACAACCAAGTTAGGGCTGTAGTTGTCGCAGATGAAGATTCCATAAATGCTTTAATGTTGATGGCATCAAATTAAAAACATGAAGGTGAGTGGATTCTTGACTTGGGTTGTACATTTCACATGTATCCACATAAAAACTTATTTTTTAGGTTGAATATGATCAATAAAGTGAAAGTTTTAATGGGACATGATATGACATGTGAAGTAAAAGAGATAGAAAATATTAAATTGAGTCTACATGATGGCATGTGTATATAATTGAAGAAGTTAGATTTTTGCCTAATGTAACGAGAGATTTAATCTATTTAGGAATACTTGATGAAATAGGATATGTAATCAAGGCAGAAAATGGAGTCTTGAATGTAGTCAAAGGATATTTAGTGTTCTTGAAAAACTAGTAAGAATAGGTTGTATGTCTTAAATGGAATTAGTATGACTGATAAAGTAGAAGTTATTATAAATAAAACTATAAATAAGATAATCTTGTTGCATCATAGGTTGGGTCATTTAGGAGAGAAAGAACTTGTTAAACTTAAGAAATAAGGTCTATTAGGTGAAGATGTAAAGAATAATCTGAAGTTCTAAGAGCCTTGTGTTCCATGCAAATATCATAGAGTCAAATTTTTCAATTAGGGTAGGGATACATAGAACAAAGGAAATGCTAGACTATCTACACTCACACTTATGGGGTCCATCTCAGGTTTCCTCTTTAGGTAAAGCTAGGTACTTCCTATCAATCATACATTATTTTTCAATTAAGGTTTAATTATTCATTTTTGAAGAATAAAGACTAGGCCTTTGAAAGATTCAAGAAATGGAAACCTTTGGTTGAAAATCAGAAGAACAAAAAGATTAGGGTGTTAAGAACTTATAATGGCATGGAATTTTGTAGTGGTTTCTTTGATGAATTATGTAAGAAAAATGGCATAAAGAGACATAGAACATTTAGACATACTCATCAGCAAAATGGTTTAGCTAAGAAGTTGAATAAAACATTCATGGAAAGAGTTAGATGCATGCTTTTAGGTGTAGGGCTCTCAAAACTATTTTGGGCAGAGGCTATGACAATAGTAGCTTATCTGGTGCATAAATTTCTTACAACAGTAGCTTATCTGGTGCATAAATTTCTTACAACAGCAGCTTATCTAGTGCACAGATGCCCTACAATAGCACTTGACTTTAAAACATCGAAATAGATTTGGTCAAGGAAACCACCTAGGCAGAATCATCTGAAGATTTTTGGATGCATTGCATATGCATACCTGAAACAAGGGAAATTAGAATCTAGAGCAATCAATAGAGTGCTTGTTAGATATCATGAAGGTGTTAAGTAGTATAAATTGTAGTGTCATGATGAAAAGCATGGCAGGTTCATCATAAGTAAGGGTGTGTCATTCCACGAGGATGAGCTGTTAAAGAACAAAATGTCAACTAGAGCTGAGATGACAACAGATGGTGAAGTATCAAATAAAGTTCAAATTGAAGTGGAGCTGCAAAGGAATATAAATGAGAAGTTAAAACTTACTAAACAAATAGAACAAGCACCTAAAACTTAATCATCAAAATCATAAATTTTAGAGGATTACAACCTAGTTAGGGACAAAACTAAGAGGTAAATTAAACCTTCTTTAAGATATGGCTATGTTGATCTCATAGCATATGCCTTATATGTAAGTGAAACTTTTGAAAACATCGAACCTATAACTATTTTAGAGGCCTTAAAGAGTAAGGATTCAAACAAATGGCTTGCAACCATAAAAGATGAAATTCACTCTTTGAACAAGAACAAGACTTGAAACCTAGTTGCTAAACCTAAAGACAAAAAAGTTATAGGTTGTAAGTGGATTTTCAAAAAGAAGATGAATGAATCTGTTACTGATGCAATCAAGATCAAACCTAATCTTGTAGCAATTGGATTTACATAAAAAGAATAATTAGATTTTATTGAGGTGTTCTCACCAATGATGAGACACACTTCAATAAGAATTCTTTTAGCATTAGTTGTTATGTTAAACTTAGAATTGGTACAAATAGAAGTAAGGGCAGTTTTCCTACCTGAAAGACTTGATAAGAAAATATATATGTCCCGGCTTGAGGGATGTGTAGTGGGATGCAAAGAAGAAATGGTTTGCTTGCTAGATAAGTTACTTTATGGACTTAAACAATCACCTAGGCAATGGAACATGAGATTTTATGATTTTATAACTGACACAAGGCTACACTAAAAGCTTGTATGATTGTTGTGTGTACTTCAAGAATATTGGGATAAATTAATTGATTTACTTGTTGATTTAAGTGAATGACATACTAATTGCATGTAAAAGCATAGACAAAATCAATAAGTTGAAGGAAGAGTTGAGTTCTAAATTTGATATAAAAGATTTGGATCCAGCCAAGAAAATTCTTAGGATTGAGATCAAAAGAAAACATAAATAAAAGTAATAGGTGTTGTCACAACAGCAATATTTAATCAAGATGCTTAAAACGTATAAAATGAAGGATCAAAGTTTGTTACCACTTCTTTTGCAACTCATTTCAAGTTATCCAATAGTCAGAGTCCAACAACAAATGGTGAAAATGCTTGGATGGGAAAAGTGCCTTATGCTAGTACTATTGAGAATCTAATGTATGACAATGTATGTTTAAGACCTAACTTAGCACACTATGTTGGTGTAGTAAGTAAGTTCATGGGAAATCCTAGAAAGGATCATTGGGCAGTTTTCAAATGGATAATGAGGTATATAAAAGAAAGTATATGATGCAATCTAACCTGTGGAAAGAAAGTTTCTAAGCTTATTGATGTTGTGGAATTTGTTGATTCAAATTATTCTTCTGATTTAGACAAAAGAAGATCATTAACTAGACATGTGTATGCCTTGTATGGATGTGAGGTGAGTTCAAAGTCTTCATTGTAGCATGTTGTTGCTTTGCCAACAATAAAAGCTGAATACATGATAGTCACTAAAGCAGTAAAAGAAGCCATTTGGCTAAAAGGAATTGTTTCAGAGCTAGGTTTATTACAGAAGTTTGTAACCATGTTATGTGATAGCCAAAGTGCAATGCAATTGGTTAAGCATCATGTGTTCCATGAAAAAACCAAACACATAGATGTAAGGCTACATTTCATTTAAGAAAAAATGGCAATTGGTAGAGTTGGGCAGCTCAAAGTTAATACTGAGGACAATCCAGCTAGTATACTGATAAAATCTATGTATGTTGCTAAGCTTAAGCATTGTATGGAGTTTCTTAGCCTTGTTGGACAATGTTTATTTAATGGCTATAGAGTGTGAAATTTGGTACTATTCTTATGCAAGTGAAAGCAGGAGATGAAGGCTTATTTGTGCTTGATTTCTTTGAAGAATAAGAAAAGTTTGTGTTGTGTGTGAAAACATAATAAATGTGAAGAATTGTGGAAGTAATTATGTTTTTCTATTAACCCTTTTTGTTTGTTAGTTATGCTGACATGTAAAGGTTAGTTAATTCATTTAGTAATTAGTCAACTGAGATTTGTACACATCTAGTTTAATGGCTTTATTAGCTAGCTTGTTACCATTTACATTGCATAGTTTAATACATATTAAAATAGTAATAAAGAAAGCTTTTCTTGAATGTCTTTCTTTTACTTCTTCTTTCCCTTCTCTGTTATTGTTAATATTCAGTTATCAGGTAACAAACAATGGCTTTTAGGGTTTGAGTGAATTTTAGATTTAATTATTCTTTGCTTCATTGGGGTTGAAAACTCTACAGTTATTGTTTTTATTTCTTTGTAAACATTAATTTCCTTGTCTATGTCTCCATTGTGAAGTAAGAATACCATTTAATGTCCAAGAGGTAGAAGTAAGATAGTACAACCAAATCCATCACTTTGGAATTTTCTGCAAAAAAAAAAAAAAAAAAAAAAGATTAAAGCGTTCAAATAAATTTGAAATTATACATACAAAAGTCTTAGCATACAAATATGTTTTGTGTGCAGAGTTTAATAGCTTACCAAACCCGAAATCAAAAATCCGACAAAAAGGTTAAATTGGGCATAGAACACCAAGGATAAAATTGAAGCAATCATGAAATTTGGTGTTAATGGAACAAGTAGCATTCCAATATATATATATATATATATAGGTCAACATTAAGCAGAACATCCCGTACAAAATCCAGAAAAATCTTATATGCAGACCTAAAATTTCCAATAATTGTCTAAGTGATGATCATATATGCACTTGATTGAATAAACAACTAAGGGACCTCAACTATCACCTACAAAAGTAGTATGGAAAAGCTAAATAAGAAAGTATTTTTGATACAAACCTGTTACAAGATTCACAATTCTATTTTTGATAAACATAAAACCAATATAATCACACAAGTAAAGTTCATGTGTGCGGATATATACCTATAGTAGATAGAGTTTGACCCAAATACACCAATATTTTTGGTATCATAGTTAGTTTACAATTATCAAATATCTTAAAACTAGATTATATATGATGTAATAGGAGTTACAAATTCCATGGTAGGACCATTTTTGTCAGAAAAATATTTTTTAAGAAAAAACTTTTAAAAAATCTCTCATTGTTAAGTTGTCACATTGAGAGTGTTGAAGAACATTATTAATGTAGTATGTTTTGTCAATATATAATTAGAAAAATTATTCATGGCTTGAGCTAATATTGTAAAATCATAAGGGAAAGACTAATAATGATTTATACTATTCTTATTAAATATGAGATAAGGCAAAATAATTGAAACATAGTCACCCAATACTGTAACATCATGAGGGACGATTTTGTAGCAACTTATGTTTATAATTGACAAAATGACTCATAACACGCCTTATCCAATATTGTAAAATCACGAAGATAAGAAACAAATTATGACCAAAAATTAAAAGTGATATGAGATGTAATTGACAAAGGGTTATTTGTCTATTAAATTTATAATGGTCAATATCATAAAATTGTGAAGTCGAAATAACTTCAATGGGGTTTACTTTCCATTGTAAAATTTAAGAGCTAAATTTTCATATTTCTATTAGAGAGTTTATGGGAATATATAAAGCAGTGGGAGGTACAATTTACATTAAAAATTCATGGTCTATTTAGTGTTAATGATTTCTTGAAAATATTCCACTAATATCTGTGTTTTGTCTAAATATAGATAAAATATCCACTGCTATTCCATTTGTACACATACTTGATGCAAACCGACTCACTGTTATTAAAAATTTTATGGATCGACAAATGAATCTTAGAATTGTTCTAAATTCAGAGAGACTTGGATATATAATTGATTGTCCAATGCCATCAGGACTTTTTGCAAAAAATGATATAAAGAAAAGGATTTTAGCTTTTTATCTTCAGGATGCATCTTCTTCTAAGGTTTATGGTATGCCAAAAGGGAAGAAAAAGGAAAAGGCACTCGAAATAGGTCTTCAGAGCGACATATTCAAGCCCAAAGAAAAAGAACCTAAAAAAATGTTTATTTTATTGTAAGAATGGTCATTAAAAACGTAATTATTCAGAATACTTTGTCAGTCTGAAAAAATCCTTAGAATGTATTTATTTGCCTATTATTGAGATTTCTTTAACCTTTAAAACCAGTAATGGGAGATACATCTACATATTCGGAATGGATATTCTATTGAAGTAGTAGTTGTAGGCACTTATGTATTAAATCTTTCATCTAACTGTAGTTTATTTTTGAATGATTGTTATTTTGTGTCAATACTTGTTAGACAAATAATATCCTTATTTGCACTTGACAAAGAGGGATATTTTGTAAATATTTAAAATAATTCGTTATATTTGTATTATAAAAATAATATTTTTTTTACCACTTGTTCTTTGGTGAATAGTCATTATATATTAGAAATAACTAGAGATATTATACATTCAAATGAATAAAAGATAAAGATCAAAAAGTAATACAGAACTTTGGCATAAGAGATTAAGCCATATTGGTATCCAAGGGAATATGGCCAAATCTCTTTTTAGTGGTGGTAGTCATAAGTCTAATAATTTATTAGAACTTATACACAGTAATGTATGTGGGCTAATAAATCACACTGTGCTTGATGGTTTTCTATACTTCTTAACATATATCAATGACATATCACGATATGGTTATATGTTCTTAATGAAACACAAAATAGAAATTTTTGAAAGGTTGCAAAAATTTTGTTTCGAAGAAGAAAAGCAAAATGGGAAATTCATTAAATGCCTTAGATCATATTAAGGTGGTGAATACATAAGCAATGAGTTAGTTTACTATTTCAAAGAGAATGAGATTATTTCTCAACTAAGTCCTCCTAGTACTCCACAACACAATGAAGTATCGGAAAGGAGAAATAAAACTGTATTAGATATAGTTCGTTCTATGTTGAATTATACTAATATTTCTTACTCACTCTAAGGATATGCTTTTGATACTATTGTTCATCTTTTGAATAGGGTTCTTTCAAATGCTATTTCTACAACTCCATAAAAGTTATAGGTTGGTAGAAAACCAAGTTTTTAGTATATTAATACTCGGGGCATTCCCACTTATGTAAAAATTACACAACGAGATAAACTTATACCAAAAGAGTATAAGTACAAGTTTATTAGATATACCAAAAATTCAATGGGATATTATTTCAAAGATCCATGGGAATAAAATGTGTCTGTTGCTCGTATTGCCACTTTTCTAGAAAATTAATTTATCCAAGTAAATAAAGATAGTAGAAAGATTGGTCTGGATGAGATTAATCAAAAAAAATGATAAACATATGTTAGAATCCGATGTTCAATTAGATGAAAGATCTTCTACACAATTTCCTCTTATGTCAAGTAGAATATCAAAAAGCGCCAGAAAGTTATGGTTCATACTTGATGGCAGTCTTGATGTTTTCTTATTGGAAGAAAAGAATCTTACAACCTACAAGAAAGCAATGTTACATATGGATTCGAGAAATGGCTAAATACCATGAATTCTGAAATAAAATCAATGCACGCTAATCAAGTATGGAACTTAGTTAACCTTCTTGAAGGAATTGATCCTAATGATTATAAATAGGTTTTCAAAAGGAAGCACGGGCCTAATGGAAAGGTTGATTCTTTTAAAGCTCGATTGGTAGCAAAAGTATGTACTCAAAAGCCTAGCACAAACTTTGAGAAAACTTTTTCACTAGTTGTAATATTGAAATTAATCAAAATTTTAATATTTATAGCTGCACACCACGATTACTAAATTTGGCATATAGATGTAAAACAGTTTTCTTAAATGAATCTCTTGATAAATATATCTATACGGAGTAGCATGAAGGTTTTGCATCTAGAGAAAATTCAAACATAAGAAGTTTATTTATGAACTTAAGCAAGCTTTTCGAAATTGGAATCGTCATTTTGATGAACTTATCAAACAACCTTGGTTCATCAAAAATGAAGAAGAAACATGTGTATATAAAAAGGTCAATGGAAGCATGATTGTTTTTATAGTGCTATATGTTGATGACATACTTATTATCAATAATGGTATAGGTGTGTTACAATCTATAAACAATTACCTATGCATGAACTCCTCCATGAAAAACTTAGGATAAGCCTCATACATACTAAGTATAAAGCTTTATAGAGATAGAGTTAGGAGCTTATTAGACTCTCCTAGTCTTTTTACATAGATAATATCCTAGGAAGATACAATTTGAGTAATGCAAAAACTATAAATGTATCTTTCAGATATGGAAGACATCTCTCTAGAAAAATGAGTCATAAAATTGAAGACGAGAGATTTAGAATGTCTAAAATACCTTATGCTTCAAGCATAGGTAGTATTATGTATGTCATGTTATATACAAGACCTGATAATAACTTAGTTGTAAATGTTACAAGCTGATGTCAATCTTATCCAGATAATGACCTTTGGGCTATAACAAAACATATCTTTAAGTTTCTTAAGGGTAATAAGGATAAGTTTCTAATTTATGAAGAAAATGACTTGCAAGTAAAGGATACTTATTTAGATTTTCAATATGATTGACAATAGAAAGCATATATTAGGATTTGATTTTACCCTTAATAGTGCTGCAGTAAATTGGAAAAGTTTCAAATAAGATTTAACCGCATATTCAACCATTGAAGTTGAATATATTGTTGCTTCTGAAGCTGCAAAAGAGACCATATGGGTTAGAAACTTTTTCTCTAAGCTGGGAGTTGTTCCAAGCGTGATGGACCCTGATTTCTTTGTATTGTAACAAAAATTAAGTCATTGCACGGGCAAATGAGCCCAAGGTACACCAAAAGTCTAAGCATGTGAAATGCAGATAATTTGAAATATTGTAGATTGAAGAGAAGTAATAGTTTGTAAAATAATTATTTTAAATAATGTAGTAAATCCACTAACTTATGGCTTATCAACTCGCTCATCAAAGGCTTACCTTATAAATTATTTGATAAACATATGGAGACAATGAGTATTAGATACCATCAAAATTAGAACTAGTGCAAGTGAGAATTTGTTAAAGTTAATGCTCTTACACCAATCTCTTTTGTATAGATTATTAATTATTTATAAAAATTTATAGATTTTTTATATTATTTTTTTATAATTAAATAGTATTCATACTTGTCTTTTACATTACTTATTGATAATTTGAATTTATTCAAATTGATAATTGTAATTAACACAAACTTAAAAAAATATTTATTGTATTAAACATAATAATAAAAAATTGTTACATTAAGACAACTTTATTACATTCCAATTAAGCTTATAATATCAAATAGTTCTCAACTCTTTCATTATAATTCTAACACTTTTGTAACAATTTCAAACTTATGAATTACAGTTACAGATACTTTAGAAATGTAACAAAAATTCAAGAATTACTGAGATATTCGATATAATTGAATATAGTTGAATGGATTGTAGCATGACTGTATTCTTCATGAAATACTCAAAAGCGTTATGGCATTTTTTCTTTTTTTTTTTTTTTCTTTTTTAAAGGCAGAAGAAGGGCATTTGGTGTTCTTCCATCAAACAATCTTGAAGAGATACTTCACTCAATTCTGTACACACTCCCAATGATTTGGGTTCTTCACAACACCATTTTCATACACAAACAAATCATCTCTTCATCTACAAATTTTACGGAAAATTTAAAACAAAATAAAATAAAATAAAGGAAAACGAAAAAAGGAAAGAATAAAAGATCATATCTCAACCCTCCACACCCTCATTCCCTAGATATCGACAACTAATATAAAAAAGCAAACCCCAAGAATTGTAAAGAGTAGGAAAAAAAAATTGTAAGAATTAATCCCCCAACCTTCCCCGATCCGTCTGGCTCCAAAAATGAGTTGTTTGTTCCAGTTATGTTTGCTTGCTCTCTGACTTTGAACCTGGATAATCACTTCTGTCTGTGTCAGAATTTTCTATCTGGGATTCGATCTCCATGCTGCTACCTCCCTGAGTTCTTCGGTGTCTCCGATCCTGAAAATTATAAGTTCCGTTAAAATTCAGCTAAACTAATACTTGGGAAAGACTTGAATGAAAAAGAGCTCAAAACAAGTAAGAATGCGACAAGCTTTACAATATTTGAAGATTAGCATCATGGAAAGTTATGATATTGGTATATTTGCATGGAAAAAACAAAACAAGATAAAGTGATATTGATCGTTCAATGTCAGCATCACACAAAAGATTTTAACTTTAAGAAAGAAAAAGATAGAAGAACAGAAAAGAAAAGAAATGAATGCAGTAACGAGAAAATTGAGATAACACCAACTTTAAAGAAGAGAAAACTGGTTGATAATGATAAAAACAAAGTCAGAAAAGCTCACAAACAATGAGCAAAGCAGCAAGAAGTCAAGTATAAATTTTCAAACTGTATAGAAAACTCATTGTAATCATCATACGCATATTTAAGCTAAAACGATTAAACTAACCTCTCTTGCTATAGGATACTCATCTGACTCAAGCATGCGCACAACTTGGCCCATTTTGGGTCTTTTTTCTGAATCCGGATCAACACACCGCAATGCAGTCAAAAGGGCACGCTTTAGAGCTCTTGTTGATGGCCTTACCTCGATATTTGGGTCCACCACTTCTTCCGACCGCCTAGTTCCAACCATCATTTTCAGCCAATCAACCAGATTTACCTGCAAGAATTATGATTTCATGTTAAACAAACTCAGACTGTTCATGAAAAAGAAAAAAAAATCAAATCAAACTATTAAGGTTATCATTACATTTTAAAATTACAAGGATATTAAGATACTACAAGATTTTTTGTTTTTTTTTTTTAAAGTAAGATATTTTAAGTTATCTTTGAAGGCATAATGATGTAAGACAGCAGTCGTCATTTGATCAATAATAAGCATTTGTTTCTCAAAAATGCACTTCCATAAACCAAAAAGAAACTTTGATTAAGATGGAAAACATAACAGACCCATGTGCAACTGATTTTGAAATTTTCAGAAGAAACAAATGGCCCTACTTATCTCAATAAAGTGGAAATACTGATTTTGCAGTACATGACGTGATTGCACAAGTCTATTCACCAGCAGAACTGATACAAAATATATACATACATATATATATCATAATAAATACATCTGAATGCTAATATGAAACATATATGAACAAAAACGAATATTTTCCTTTCCCTCCCGCATGTATAATCGCTCTTAGGAAAAAGACATGCTGAAATAAGTGAGTTGGGTCTACCATCGCATTGCACAGATGTCTATGGTTTCATTTGTTTTTCCCATAGTGTACATGTTGGATTATATTTAATCCAAATGTGGACAGGATCACCATCTTTAACTTGATTACTACAGTTTTACCTGTTTAATCAGTCTTGGACCCTTTCTGGTACATCTTGTATTAAGACTGATGTCCATGTTGCAGGTAGGGCCATCTGCCTGTCTGCCTGTCTGTCTATTGTGTGTTTGTGTGTGTATTGCTTTGCCTAGTCATTGAAATCCTAAAAACTATTTTCTGAAAAATGAAGTCTGTCAATCCTTTTTACTGTTGGCAGTTTTTCCATTTTTGATACAAGTCTCGAGTTTCCTTTGTCACCGAAAGCAAGTTCATTGGCCATGCATATTCTGGTCTACTGATAGAAGCAGAAATCATGAGGCATCCGTGGTTTTCTGGCAAGGTTACCTCTAAAGTAAGTCCGGTCGCTCATGATGTCAGGAAAATGAATAGTCAATTTAGGAGGTATAATTTGGGATACTGCATAAGCAACTTCCAGAAACAGCAGGGTCTAAAATATAATTAAACTCCATGTATTACACATACACCAATCATTCTCAGTTGTTAGAACCTTTGATTTAACTACAAGTTTTGATCGTATTGCCATAAGGATTAAATATTTCAACTCATTCAATATTAGAGAAGATTAAAGTAAAAGAAGATAGCAGGTTGATCGAATCACATAGAATTACTTATTTACCAACTATAAACCAAGCATACCTGAGAATAAAGCCAAAGCAATCCAAAGGTGTCACATCAAGTAAATTTATGTCGTGGATCAATCACAAGCATGTTATTATTACAAAAGATGGTAAGGAGACCTGAATCAAATTATATCAACCAAATATTGAGCAGCATAGAGTAACTACCATATTCAACTTATGTTCCATTAATTTATTGATGATTGTTGAATAACCATAATTTGAACACCATACTTTCAGAAGTTCAATAAATTTTCTATTGTGTGTAATTAATGCATACCTCATTAGGAGGACGACCATAGTCCACAGGATCCCTTCCCGTAATTGCTTCTAAAAGCACAACCCCAAAGCTATAAACATCACTTTTTTCATTCAATAAGCCAGTATTTGCATACTCCGGAGCCACATATCTGAAAAATTTTCAGCCAAAATATAGAGGAAGTTATGAGATAGTTACTCCTCTATGAATGAATAGTAAGAAATACAGTGACAAGATGGTGAGAGAAACATAAGATTATGGACACAGATTATGTCTAAATTTGAAAACATACTTACCCAAATGTTCCCATAACTCGAGTTGTGACATGACTTTTCCCAGCACCCAGCAACTTAGCCAAGCCAAAATCAGAAACTTTTGCATTGAAGTTATCGTCAATCAATATATTGCTTGATTTAATGTCTCGGTGAACCACTTTTGGCTCAATGGCCTCATGCAAATAGGCAAGACTGCAAGAAGTATATCATGTCAAAAAAGAACTAGAGAGCTGAAAATGGAAGTAAATGAATTTACTTACGCCTGAAAACGGATGTAAAAGAATTACTTACGCCTTAGCCGTGCCGAGAAGAACCTTCATACGAGCCTCCCAAGTAAGATATCCATGCTGACGCATAGCTCCATGAAGCCATTGTTCTAAGTTTCCATTGTTAACATACTCATACACCAAGATCCTGTAATTATTGTTATAATAGATTAAGAAATATAGTTTTGCATTCACTGAGTAGTGAGCAGTAACTCAACTTACATGTAGATGATGAAAAGAATTTTTATTTCCATTGTTCCCATCAAGAACTAGGTAAATTGTAATTAAAATAGATCATTGCAAGCGTAAAAAGACTGAAATTTATGGCCTATAACAACATAAGTAAAAGAAAATGGTACCTATGTGTCCCTTCAATGCAATACCCAAGAAGACGAACCAAATTCTTGTGGCGCACGTGTCCAATGGCGTCAACTTCCACTCTGAATTCTTTCTCTGCCTGGCCCCTAAAGAAATAAACTCAAGAAGTTCAAGTAGAGAAGAACACAAGGGAAGAAGAACAAACTAATCATAATAAATTAAGCAATTAAATGGTAAATATCATGAACTCACACGTTGTTGAGGATCTTCTTAACTGCCACCGGATTCCCATTGATCAAATTTCCCCGATAAACAACTCCGTATCCACCCTCACCAAGGATATTTTCCTTGGAAAATCGATTAGTAGCGAGTTCAAGGTCCCGTAACGTAAACCAATGGCCCCATCCCAAGTGAGAAAACTCAGGCAGACCAACTAGAGGAGAAGGAGCAGTAATGGGATATGAAGAAGAAGGTTTGTACACAGTTACAGTGCCTGAATCTTCCCCGGATATAGACCCTCCATCTTTATCTAAATGATGGAACGAACCAGACTGGCTACTATTATCTCCATTCTTCATTTTTCCCATAGCCAAATGAACCATAACCTTATCTGAATCTTTGTCACTAGATTTGTCATGAATGGTGAGAAGAATTCCATCGGGCGGAACAAACTCATTTGTTGATACTTCTTCCACCCTAACTTCCTTAATTTCCTTAGAAACAGTAGGGATTTGACTAAAGGGAAGATTGTTTCTAGCTCTTCTCGATTTCTTCCTCGATGTCAAGCAAAAAGATAAAATGGAGAGAATAATTATGATGAATAATGCAACAGAAATTCCAATTACTTCCCAGACCTTAAGTCCGAAAACAGCTTTCTTGGATAATTCGGCATTAAGATCGTTGGCCATATTTTTTTGTATTTCAGATTTCGACAACCTATATCATTGACATAAGAGAGAAACAAAATGCAAATTCATTAATGCAGAGTCTACACTGAACTCATTTTCATATTATAAAGTATTTCCAGCATTCACAATTTTTCGACATAAAGCTAACAAAACCCAGAAGCACAAACATCAAAATTATAATTGCCAACCTAATCATCTCAATTCACAAATAAACAGATCAGAAAACAAAAGGGAACTACATATCATAATCAAACCAGACATAAACAAGAGCTTCTGATAGGATAAAATCGGAAACAAAAAATTTGAGACAATAAGTTGGCACAAAAAGAAAAGCAGATTGTTCATGCTATTACCTTCCTGTGACAGAATTCACCAATAGCAGCCTTCAAAATTCAGATCTTTGAAACCCTTTCATCGTAGCCAGTCCTCCAACAAAATACAAAACTCACAAAAGCCCAGATCTCGGACAAAAAGAAAAGAAAAAACCCATATCAAATTCAAGAAACAAAAATCAACCCAGTTGACAAAATACCAACTTTATAATATATAGCCAAAAAAGACTTGATTTTTTATCTGGGTTATGGGTGAAAAAGCAAACGTGAGTCCAAATGTAAGCTGGGAAAGAGCTTTCTTACACCAGCAGTGATAACCCTCCTTAAAAAGCCAAAAACAAAGGTAACAAAAATGACAAGAAAAAGCTTCTAGTGTTTGTACCAAAGTGTAAATGGACATGGAAAATATTGAAAAATGTTTTTGTTGGTGGTGATGAGTTTTTTTTTTTTTTCTTTTTTTTTTTTTTTTTGAGTGGTGGGGATGAAATGAAAAGAAAGAAAGACAAGAAGAAGTAATGGAGTTATCAGTGGCTGGTGATGAGTTTAGATGCCTTACACCCGATAACAATTACAATTTGTAAAACATAACAGACAGTAAAACACGAGCATGAATTGACGGGAAAATGTAAAGTTTTCTTCTTGAGAATTTTTTTTTTTTTTTATTTCTTTTGATTTGCTTTGGAGATGACTGATTCTCAGTGAAGTGAAGTATTATAAGGTCAAAATTGAATATTACGAAGAGAAACTTTGTCAATTTAATAGGAATTAGGGACCTCTCTTATAGAAATTAACAAATTATGTTATTGTGTGAGAAAAAAATATAATAACTATTGACTCAGATGTTATTACCTTTTTTTTCAAGGGAAGGTTGGTATTTTTTATATGAAATATTAAATCAATTTATTGAATTTATTGGTCAAAGATCTCATTTAAGATTTTTTATTTTTTTTTAAGAAAAATGAAGGTTATGATGGGAAAGAAGAGAATTTATGAATCAGTAAATAGGTCCTTTGGGTGGTCAAATGAACAGAAATTTGTCTTTTCAGTTTCCAACATTTATTTATTTACTTAAATATTACAATAAAAACCTTTATTTATTTTTTCTTAAAATATATATATATATATATATATAAGATTGATCAATTCACTTGGGTTTCGTTCAAGTTATTAGATGAATGCAGCATTCAATAAATAATAATAATAATAATAAATTATTAATTTTTATTTCCAAAAAAAAAAAAAAGGAGGGGGTGGGGTGGAATTGGGAAATTAGATGAGTTGTAGACCCCCTATGTTATTAATAGACTTGGCTGCTTGCAACTTCATCAAAACTGTGACCTACCCCTTTCATTTTTTGGCTTCGACTTTAAAAATGATAACAAAAGATAATGTTCACCCCATCACTCACACATCCACATCTGCATATAGGGTTGTTCTACAATTTTACTTTACCAGATTTCAATTAAAATTTCATTTTTATTTTATTATTTTTATTTATATAACTATCATCATGTCAATTTTTTTTTCTTAAAATAACCTCTTTTTATTAAATATAATTCTAGTATGTCCGAATTTTCTACCACTCAACTATTAGATAGTTCTCATTTTTAATGTGGGGGGCGAATATAAAATTAACCTATAATTTTAAATAAATAAATAAAAACTACATAATTTATATATTTATAATTGTAGGGGTTGATTGGTTTAACTCATAAAATCTCTAAAACAAAAATTTATGAATCTTATTATTTTTTATATGCAGTAAAAATAATTAAAATATTTGACAATTACACAAAACTTATAATTTATATATTCGTAATGACTTTCTCGTGACATATAGTATATGAATATAACAGAGAATGTCAATTTATTTTATACAAATATTACTTATAATTACTTTATATATAATATGAGGTCAAATAATAATTAAATATTAAATTAGATAAGTAGATATTTAAATTTTATTAATTTTATTTTATTAATTTGGATGAATATTACTACAAAATATTAAGGTAATTAATGTTAATTTATAAAATATAAATTAAAAAATAAAGGAAGATCTCCATTATCCACACTTACACTTCATCTTTATGAAGAAGAAATGTTGTGTGCTATTTTTATATGATTTTATTGCACTTGTACTTTTGATGATTTGCTAATTTATTCCTTATTTTATTTGCTTTTGGTATGTTTTTATTCATTTTATTTATTTTTATTTCGGAGAAAACAAATTCACAGAATAATAAGTTTTGAAAAACAAATTCATAGAATAATAAGTTTTGGAGTGAAAAAGAAGTTTTGAATTGCTAAAACTCAAGCCCAACTTTGATCTTCATTGAGTTTTGAATTGTCAGATAGAACACCAACACTTCAACCATGACAAGGCAGTGCTGTGACATTGGAATGCAGATCTTACGAGACAAAACATTAGAAGCACGGCTCTAAAATGGGAAATAAAGATTTAAAAAATTACGTTTTTTAATAAATATATATATATATATATATAATAGAACCTGCTAGGATTTATTTTAGGAGTTTTTTTTTAGAGTTTTTTGGGAAATAAAAAAGAGGAAAAAAAATTTCACAAAAAAGAGAAGATAAGATGACAAAAAAACAAGACACGAAAACGAAGAGGGTGGAGATTGAAGAATCATTTCAACAATTTTTCTTCACTTATATTTTTTTCAATTTCTTTGATTGTCTATTTAATATTGAATTTCTTGAGAAGTTTGTTTAAGTTAAACATAATGAACTAATTCTATTTGTTAAGGCTATAATATAGCATAACAATGATGTGTTAAACTTTTTATTATTGTTATTGAATTAATAGTTTATTATTGAGTATTTTATCATTGTGCTTAATACCTTTAAATGTTTAATCATCATTTAAATAAATTAATAGTTACATTGAGACCAAGAGGAGATATGCAATGTTAGTTTCTTGTGATAGGATACCTGTCACATACCGATAAATCGGTATCGTGATGGCATAGAGGTAGAGATATCTTATTTCTATAAGCCTCAGACAAAAACTTGTACATATAAATTGTAAAATAGAGAAATATCAATCACATGTATGAACTCATACACATATACTAAGGGCTCCATACCTATTAATACAATTCTAAACATAAACCATAATATTCATAAATAAAAGAGTATATGCACACATATCAATATGTTGTAATACCCTAAGATTTAAATCAAGGGTATTTTAGTTATTTTACATATTATGGATAATTTGGTTATTTTATAAATTATGTCGGAGTAATGAAAACCGAGTAAATAACTTTATATTAATGTTTACTTAGCTATTTGGAGTGATTTGATAACAATTTACTAAGTTCAGAAAAATTTCTTAAAACTCTATTCGCGTACCCGACCTTAAAACAAAAATTGGCGTTGATTAAAAATTTCGATTGATAAACGGTTTATTTCTATGGAAAGATGACTTGATAAGGATCGATATGAATTAAATTTGATTCAAATCTGAGGTCAAATGAGAGAGAATTGAAGCATAGAATATAGTATATGTATATGAAAATTTTAAATAACATATTTGCCCTTATTATTTAATTTCTTTTTAAATTTTTCTAAGGGCAAAATTGTAATTTTATAAAATTTTATTTCAAATTTAAGCTGATGAAGAAGCAAACCTAGGCCATTTTCTTCTTCTTTCCAGTACCTTCGTTTGGTTCTATTTTTTTTTAATTTTTTTAATTTCTCTCAAATTACTCAATTTCTAACGAATTAAAACTCCGTTTTTTACTACAAATTACATCTACACAACACGATCTACACTCTAAGAGCTTCATTTGGGCGATTCATTTAACGATTGAGCCGGAAAAAGAATAGTATTACTATTTTCAAATTGGAAATTTATGAAATTACTTGCAATCCGGACGTCTTAGGGTTAAATTGACTCCTCGGTATGGTTCCTAACTTTGTTATTATCGTATTTATGCATTTTTCGATAATTCATTGTTCACAACGGGGGTACTGTTCTACCAAAAATTACTATTCATGCCAAAAAATACTGTTTATACCAGAAAATACTGTTCATCCCAGACAATTTTTGTAAATTATACTTATTTTATACTAGAATTAAATCGATTAGTTGTTAGATTAGGTAAAATTAAATTTTATCGAAAAATATGAATGGTGACAATATGGTTGCACTTATTTAAATTTCAAAATAATGTATTATAGATACGCTGAAGGAGCGACTATCCAATCCCTAGTGATCGAGGTTCTATTCCGTTTCTGGTGACACCAGTGAGTGGATTTTTACATGTTTTTCATTCCTTTAAAATTATTTTATAAAACTTAATGTTTTCCAAAATAAGGAATAG
>JAXCLQ010000006.1:9403843-9415869 GCA_035584115.1 Cedrela odorata | reverse complement strand
TATAAATGTATTAATAATGTATTAATGCATTAATGTATGTATATATATGTATTGAATGAATGCATGTATATGATAAAATATGCATATTCTGCTGACTTAAACACCATGACTATTCCATTTTTGTGTTAATGGATTTTGATATTTATCAAATTAGAGTCGGTGGATTGTAAAGATCAAAAGGAAGCTTAATTGTTAAGCTTGCATTTCGTCTATATATAGACATATACACAGTATAAATAATAGGATTTTCTTCTTCTCTGTGTTCTTCATAAAAACAGAAAATTTCTTCTTCTTCTTCACCATAACTCGCTTAAGGAAGTCAGCTTGTCAAAGCTTAGTTGTGAACCATAACAAAGACAGAAGTGAGAAGCAAACTTTAGTTGTGAACCAAAGTTTGAAAAGAAGAGAGAGAAAGAGAAATCCGTAGAGAGAGAAAGAACTAGTTGAGCTTTTGGAAGCTTAAACCGTAGCTCAAAGATTCCGATCAAGTCATAACTAGCATCCTCAACACCGACATGTGTAGATACCCAAGGAAGCAAGGTCATTGCTGGTTTGGATTACTAGGACAAAGGTTCGCCTTATTCTTAGTTTTTGTTCACAAAACAAGGTATATTTGTACACTGAAATACACATGCATGCACATATAGATTGTTAGGGAGTCTGTTCCACAAGTTTGTAATGACAATCAAGGCTCCCCTACCGTGGTTGTGAGCCCAAAATTTCATTTCGTGCGTCACACTTCCGATGCATATGGAAAACAGAGCATGTTTATGCTCACTGTTCCGTTCATTGCTCAATTCACAGTACGGAGATATAGACAAAGAAATTAGGTATTTGTAGAAAAGAAAACATTAGCTGTTTTCTTAGAAGAATACTTTGGGTTTCACCATGAAAATTTAGCTTATGTGGCAATTGCTCTAATTGTATTTCCACTAGTTTTTGCTGCTCTTTTTGCATTTTGTATAGGAAGGTTGAACTTTCAGAGAAGGTAAATTTGTACAAAGAATCAAACATACTGCTTACTGCCAGTGGGACAAAAGCTATAAATGTTATTTGTAATTTGATGTTCTGATAATTGTGAATGGTAGAATATTATATAATGACTCTAGCCAGAACTTCTTTCATCTTCAAGAAATGTTTTTGTTTTTTTGTTTTGGTTTTTTGCTTCAAGATATTTTTATTTCAAAAATTGTTTTTCCTCCCAGTTATCACACCAACAAACACCTTTTTCCCTATCTCAAAACCTCTCTCATCTGTATTTGGCACGGCAAAACCTGCTTTTCTCAAGATGTATATTTCACACAAATTCTATTGTTCATCAAACAAAACACATGTACTCATCCTTCAGATAAGTTTATATATGAATTTTATGTTGTTAAAGGTCATATAAAGAACATATGGCATGTCCACGATAAGATTGTGAACAAAAACTGGGCCACTCTGTACAAGTTTATGAACAAAAAAATTCGTAGAGGTGTTACCTAAACACAACAGACTGTTTTTGTTGTAGCTTATAAGCTTAGAAGAAATAGAGCCTACCAAAACATGAATGATTGGAACATGAACATCTTTAAAATTATTCTTACTTGAATCCATTACATAATAATTCTCGATTCTAAGAAGATAATATCATTATTCAACTATTTCCATAATGATTGGAACATGTATAGATATAAATGTATGATTTATAGGCTATGTGCAACATTTACATCCTCTACTCCGATTTTAGCGTCTCTGAAAGTTCAATCTTCCTATGAAAAATGTGAAAAGAGAAGCAAGAACTAGTGGAAATATGATAAGAACGATAGCTGTAACTGCCAAACGATCATGGTGAAACCCGAAATAATCTTCTAAGAAGGAAGTTACTGTTTTTGTTTCTCCGAAAACATTTATTTCCTTGTCTATATCCCCATATTGTGAAGTAAGCATACCATTTAATGTCCAAGAGGTAGGAGTTAGATAGTATAACCAAATCCACCACTTTGGAATTTTCTGCAAAATAAAAAATCAAAATCAAAACGTTCAAATCAATTTGCCAATTATACACACAAAAGTCTTAGCATACGAATATGTTTTGTGTGCAGAGTTTAGTAGCTTACATGACCAGGAATCAAAAATCCGGAAAAAAGGTTGAATAGGGTATAGAACACCGAAGTTAGAATTGAAGCAATCATGAAATTTGGTGTCAGTGAAACAAGTAGCATTCCGAGATAATTGTAGGTCAACATTGAGCAGAACATCCCGTACAAATTCCAGAAAACCTTATATGCTGACCCAAAATATCCAATCATTGGATAAGTGATGATCACATATGTAGCTGCTTGAATAAACAAGTAAGGAACCTCAACTGTCACCTACAAAATCAGTATGCACAAACTAAATAAGAAATTATTTTCGATACATAGAACCCCGTTACAAGATTCACAATTCTATTTTTCACAAGCACAAAACCAATACAAACAAGCAAGTAGAGTTCATGTGTGCAGGTTTGTACCTGAGCAAGTGCATAAGCCCATGGAGAGTACATCCCAGCAAATTTTTCTCGATACATGACAGTTCGCTCCATTGCAACGTATGGTAAAACTGATGAGCAGTTGTTTATGCCCAAGAATACCACAGATGTGTATAACAAACCGACTATATTGAATAAACTCTGCTGGTTATTTCTGAAAGATCAAGAGAAAATAGATAGATGTTAGATATATTGACTGAATTTGTCTTGCAAATGCAGTCAGTAGATGTAAACAGAAATGAATGGAATTAGAAACTTACATTTTCTTTCCTTGGTCCCAAAAAAGTGCACCAAAAAGAAAAGATGATGCAATTGTGTGCATGATACGCATTAAGTTGTAAGAAGGACTTCTCCAATAGGACCAGTGTTGTTTCCACAGACAAGATTTGAATTGTCCCCAACCATTTCGCGAAAACTGGGTTGGAAAATGCAAATCTCTTGAACCCAGAGGTGGAGTACTCAACTGTTTTACAAGCTCTTTGTTGTTCCTGCAAGCAGCAAAATAAGAAAACAATAATAATAATAATAAATAAATAAATAAAAGAATCATAAGTGATTATTGTCGAATATAGGATCTGGAATATGATAAAAGAAAAAGAAGTTAGGAAATTCTATCATAAAAGAAACTCGGCATGTTCCTAATATGATAAAGCTTGCTAGTTATAAACCCTTGTTTCAAAACAACAGCAATAACATAACACTTTATTTGCCAAATCACACAGAAGGAAAAACCTATGTGGGATCCTTTCCCCAACAGATAATTCAAATCTTCCTGTGATGTTTATGAGCATGAGAATTAGTCTACGGCTCATATTAATTTTGATGCATTAGTATATCTTACTTGTATAAAACAGAATCTCCGTATATTTGGGCAAAATCGACACCAAGTTCTGCTTCTACAGACGTAGAAGTGACTTCTAATACCCATGTTGCTGGATTATAGTTATTTCTAATCTTCGGCACACCAGAGATACCCTGTCAGGAATTGTTGTTTAGTTAAAGGTTTTGTAAGAGATCGTTTGCAAGAAGCAAAAAGAAAATGCAGGACATGAAGCAAACTAACCTCAAAATATCCTATAACCTCACTTGAATGCTTTCCCAATGGCCCCGAGTAGATGAGGAACCCACCAGCTTTCAAGAGGATCAACTGGAAATAGAGAGTATAAATATTATGATCTAAAAGCCGGAATATCTTGAAGCCTATAAATATCTCTTCATCAGTAAGTGAAAGCAACTATATCAGCCAAACCTGTAACAACTGACTATAAAAGTACTTCTACGATTGTTTTACCTCATCAAATGCTTCGAATATGTCAATACTTGGTTGGTGGATAGTGCAGACGATTGTCCTTCCTGTATCAACAACATTCTTCACAGCTCGCATGACAATTGCTGCTGCACGCGCATCCAGACTAGTTGTAGGTTCATCCATAAATATTATAGAAGGATTGGCAACAAGTTCGACAGCTATAGTAAGGCGTTTGCGTTGCTCAGTTGATAGACCAGTAACACCGGTTATGCCAACTAAGGAATCCTTAATTTCATCCAGCTCAATGGTTTCAAGGACTTCATTGACAAATTCCTGATAGAAAATTCAGCGGAAGTTTTAGTATATGTTATCTGAATCCAAACAATGAACAAGAGAGCTACAGAGTCTTACAATTTTAGTTTTTGAGTTAATCTCGGGAGCCAGACGTAGCCAAGCAGAAAAAATTACAGATTCTTCTACGGTGATTTGGGGGGAATGTATGTCTGTTTGCTCACAATAACCTGAAACTCTAGCAAATGTTTCTTGAACCTTAGGATACCCACCAATTTTGATTTCCCCCTCAATGTAGCCACTAGTTTTTCTTCCTGCAAGAACATCTAGAAGAGTTGTTTTCCCAGCTCCACTAACACCCATTAATGCTGTCAGAACACCAGGCCTTAGGGCACCGGTAACATCAGAAAGCAGTTGAAGTTTCTTCTCAGTAAATCCTCTTTCTCTCATTTCCTAAAACCAAAGAGAAAGAAGGGAATTCAATACATTTCCTGCAATGTCCGAGATTATTATTGAAAGAGCGGATAA
This sequence comes from Cedrela odorata, assembly GCA_035584115.1. Taxonomy (NCBI): domain Eukaryota; kingdom Viridiplantae; phylum Streptophyta; class Magnoliopsida; order Sapindales; family Meliaceae; genus Cedrela; species Cedrela odorata. Next base: position 9,411,289 of record JAXCLQ010000006.1, on the reverse strand, counting down.
CATGATTACCAAAGGGGTGTCGACATAGTATTGCACATCCTGAAATGCTAATGTTAAAGGCTGAAAAGGTAAGACCATCCTGCCTGTTGGTTAACATAAAGTATTAGTCCAAAATTATGAACAAATTGGTATGCAACAACATGAAAATGGATTAAGTAAGGAATTGAATTAACCTTTATAAGATTCTCTATTAGCATTAGGAGAATTTCGCGACTTTTCTTTCACTGGTTCACCATTCGAGGAATCTTCACTTCCTTGTATCTTGGAAAACTTTTCGTGTGAAATTATAGCCCGTGATCCCGGAGCTGCATTCATATTCAATCAGATGAACAAGCTTAAATTTCTCTGAAAACTCTTTAGTATAGGACAACTTCCAAAAATGATAACTTACGCTTTAAGAAAGTCAAGGCCAAGGTAAACCCAATGTTAAAAAGTAAAGCAAATCCAAACAAGGCACCAAGTGATATCCAGTAAAGATAACCATCAAATTTTAGTCCGCGGCTTTCAAGTGTTTCTTGCCCTATTGTATTGTTTGTTGGTAGCATCTACAATCATATTAAGAAGCAAAAAGAGCAACAGTTAAACTGTGATTTTGGCTAGTAAGAAACAATATATTGACCAAATTTACTAATAGGACGAGGACTTTTGTATAGAAGACTAAAACTACATGTATAAACAATGTAGTAATCTTATCTTGTCAAACAAAATCCAGCTGAAAATTTAGAAACCGATCACTTCTGCTATGAGAGACGTACCTTTTGCCAGCGAGGAGCAAGAAATTCGTTTAAAGAAAGACCTATTTCCCCATATGTAACAGGAGAAACCCAAAAACCCCACTCCAACCACACTGGCATGGATGCTGCATACAAAAGATAAAGCATGAGGAAGAGAGAGATACATATATATATAAATACATGGATCCATCCATGTAGCTGACAATTCAAAAATTAAATTGTAGAAGGTATAAATTGGCTTACGTTTCGTGATAATGAAGCCTCCAAATAGTAAGACGAATAATATAGTAAAGCTACCGGCTGTCATAGAAGCAACCATAGTCTGGAAGACTGATGCCAAGAATCGAAACATGGATATTGATGTAAAATGTACAGAAAATAATAGAATGAATTGACGAAAGAACCTGAAAAACACCGCGGTCAATCAATTTCAGCACAACAAAATGAGAGGATTCTGACTTTCAAGTGAAACTCTTACCTCCAGACTTCTGGGCTGTAACCAATGACATAATAAGTAATAGATGACCAAGCAAAAGATTCAACTAATGACAGAGGAACTTTCAAAATTGTGGCTGGAATTGCATATGCCCAAGCTGGATAAAAGCATAATTCTTTCTGTTTATAGAAAACTGCAAGTCTTGAAATAGTCATAGACAATTCTGGAATTCCATCTACAAGAAGTATGATGAGTGAAAAGTACAAAGATCCCATGTAATAATTTGCATGAAAAACATCAATATCCATCCGAGTCCTCAGAAAAACAGTCATTGTGATCATTGCAACAATAATAAGCTGTAACAAAAAGATTCAATAAATAAATCAATTCAAGAATATGAGAGAAATTGAAGCTATAAAATGGTTAAATTGAGGATGTAAGAATAAAAACTATCACCTGAGTGGTTTTAAATACATAGACAAAAGAATTTCTCTTCATGAGAAGAAGTTCCCTTGACATGCAAGCTTTGAATAATTCCCATTTAGAAAGCGAGTACACACTGAAGGAAATCGCATTCTTGTGGCTTTTTGATTTATCATATGGCACTGAAAGTTCCTCATCAAGCTTGTTACCAAGAGGAGATTTCTTAAATTTCCTACAGAACATATCTACTGAAAAGTACTTGTAGGGAAGTTCATTGTGGCACCGGTACTGTGCTTGATCCTTTCTAGATATAACCTAAAAAGTCATCATATAATCAAATTATGAAGTACTAGAATTTAAGCATGGAAAAGAAAAGACTGCACGAAACTACAATGCACTTGCCTCCTGGAGGAAATCAGCAACTCCTTTCCTTTCGGGACACCTAAATCCACAATCCTCAAAAAATTCTAGAACATGATCCCTTGGTCCATGATATAGAATCTTCCCTTCTGCCATTAAAATGATATCATCAAAGAGTTCAAAGGTTTCCGGTGCTGGCTGAAGAAGTGAAATCAGTGCAGTTGCATCTGTTATATGCACCAGCTGTTGTAGACAAGCAACAATCTGATATGCTGTGGAGCTGTCTAAACCATTTGTTATTTCATCCATAAATAGTGCTTTGGTTGGTCCAACAATCATCTCCCCTGCATGATTCAATCAAAATTTGATCCTCATTAGAATGTCAAAACTCAAAATGCTAATTATAATTTCTTTGAATTAAAAATTTTATGTTGAATTTACCTGTAGTGAGTCTCTTTTTTTGACCTCCAGAGATACCTCTTCTCATGACATCTCCCACCATGGTGTCAGCACATATGTCAAGTCCAAGAATCTGAGAAGGCACAGAGACAATGAACAGAAAAACCAATGAAGAATTTGCATAGATAGAAATCAACTTAAAGAAATATCGTCACATGTCTGAAAAAGAGAATTTACTTTCAAAATGTAATCTGTTCGAAGGGTACTTTCCACTCCTTTGGCAGAAATTGCCTGTCACAACAAAAATATATGTCGGAATTAAATGTTACAAATTGGAGTGAAACGACACCGCCAAGATGTTAAATGTACCTTCATATAAGTATCTACATCAGGATCTGGAATAATTCCTGCTTCCTTCTCCTTTCTGCTGACCTCCATCATAATCTCTGGATAGGCAGAACATGCATATTATTTTACTTGTCATTCGCTATAGGACATTGTGAACATGTTATAAGTGAAACATCAATGAAAACTAGACCAAAAGCTATACCTTCTCGGCTTCCAACGCCCTGACTACGGGCAGAAAAGTCGAGAGTTTCCCTGACTGTCATTTCAGCTATGTGCAGGTCATTTTGGCTTATATATGCTGAAGTTTTCTGGGGGACAAATTCTTCTAGCTTGAATCCATTGTAAGAAACTTCCCCAGTGACCTTTCCAAGAAAACGGTTCAGTTTAGAATATTGCATCGAACTATAAATTGGGAACCTTATATTTGTGTGGTAGAAAACAAGAGAGATGTTTTGTGACATCACATTGTTAGCAAATGCGAGCTGTTATAGGTTTAATCAGCTACTACAAGATTAGGGTATTAAAATGGAGTGAAAATTGTTTGTATTTGATCTTCAATAGAGTAATATTTGCAAAGGTAATTAATTACAAGCCATGATAAAGTATAAAGAGAAAATTTAAAACCTTAAGAGATTGGACTAGATTTCCTGAGAGAGCCTTTAAGAGGGAGCTCTTCCCACATCCTGGGGGGCCAAGAAGAAGAGTCATCCTGCAACAAATTCAAAATTTCTTCTACATTAACTAATGGCTTCACAAGAGAAATTGGTAGACAAATCATTAAAAAAAAATTAACGTACCTTCCAGGTTTAATGATCCCACTGGCATCATTAATGATCTTTATCTTTGCTTCAAACGAATTTGAACCTGAAAGCTTTGGGAAGACCTGTAAAACAAGACCAGAAGAATATAAGATTACATATCTGAGTTCATCTCTAAAACTAATGTGATGAGAAGATGAAAATATATACTTACAGAAAGCATGCTTTTGAAAGAATTCCATAAAGTTGGTAGTGGCTTTCCATGAACAACCTCACACTTAGCCTCCACGCACAAATTCTTGTATCTCACCTCTATAATGGGCAATTTTACTCCAACTCTGTATAATTGAATTCATGTTATCCAACAAATTGATGCATATATGTTTTCTCAGACTGACATATTTTGGTCAGGTGTTTACCGGGAGTCTAGATCATTTATATGATACCTTGGCCCCAAAATCTGTAGTCTAGATCATTTCTGTGATAGCTTAGCCCGGAAATTTACATTCCTGAAAAATTTTAGTTAAGAGTCTACCAAGAGTCTAGATTATTTTAATGATAGCTCAGCCCAGAAATCTAGATTATTTCTATGATAGCTCAGCCCAGAAATCTATATCCAACAAAAGTTGGGCGATTTCTACTCCCATTTTTATACTTGAGGCGTCGAATAGTCTATGAGTGTACCAAGAATCTAAATCACTTCTATGATAGCTGAGTCTGGAAATCTGTGCCCAACACAAGTTGCACGATTTCTATTCCAAATTTTGCACTTGGGAAGAGAAAAATGAAGGCATTACAGCATCTCAGAACTGGAAAGTAAAATAAAAGTAACTCTGCATAATTTTGCATACTCATGTAAACAGATTCATAGTTAACAGAAAAAGAAAACAGAATGCATACTTATCAATTCTTTTTCTGATTTTCCGCAACAACCGAAGGTTATCGTGCTCAATATGTTTGATAAGTTTCTCAATAAACACATGTCTTTCGGCAGCTGCAAGCTTTGTAACATCAATCACTTGTTTTCCTTCATTATCAACCAAGTTTCCATCACCATCAATATCAAACAAAGAAGCTTTCAATCTTTGACAAGTTGGTAACCTCTCAATTTCAGCCCACAGCGAAGCATGTTCAACTTCATCTTCTTCCTTTCTTGAGCTTACTACTGAGTTGCTTCGGAAACTTGACGTTTGTCGCCGGAATGACGATCTCAGACTTCTTCCAATCTCTGCTAACTCAATCCGCACTGACTCTATCTCATCTGTGCCAACCATTTGAGCCATTTTCAATGGCTTGGAGAGCTCCAAATTATGAAAACTAATAAGGTGGAAGAGAGTTGTATGTGTGTGTGTGTGTGTATATATATATATATGTATTACGTATAGAAGGTTGTAATGAAGTAAGGAAATACATCATGCTTATGCTGAATATATAAGGAAGTTGATAATGCTTTCCAAGATAAAATATTTATGACAACTCGAAAGTGTAAAAGAGAATCTAAGAACTCACACACACCAAAATGCAAGAGAGAAAGAGAGATACGTTACAACAGTTGATCAGATCAAAGTCAATCTTATATATATATAAAACAAATCCTTCTGAAGATTTATGACTTCGAGTTACTATGCAGAGGGGCTGACTTTCTTATTCATCCAATGCTCATTTCCAAATTCAGAGATGGATTAAGGCATTTGTTTATAATTCATCCAATACTAATTTTTTATTAAAATAATTTATCAATAGTAAAACAAAATATAAAAACTCTAATGCCAAAATTGAAAATAATATAAATTTTGAAATGTTGAACACAAAATTTAAAACTCAATGTGTATAATAATGAATCTCCAAATTTTATAATGAATTAACAACGTAAATTTATTATTAAAATTACAGGTGTTAATGAATGGGATCAAAGATTTGCTTATTTCCAACATGGTCTAGCATTACCCCACATGATATTGTATTAATTAATAAGAAAATATTTTGTTTTCCAAGTCAAAGAAAGAAAATATTTATTTTCCTGCACATCTGCATACATTCATAAGCATAGCTCCAGAATTTGTGTTGTATTAGTTAAAAAGTGTTTCAAGAATATCAAAACATATAGGAACAAATTTTCAAGGACGGCCTGGTTTTTCCAAAATGACAATAACATATATGAACAAATTTTTAGGGACAGGATCAAGATTATATGCACAAGATACCTTTGACCAAGAAAATCAACTAATCTATGTTATTATGGTTAAAATGAGAGGTTATATTGTGGTTGGTATGGTGTGCAGTCGTTTTCTTTTTCTTTTTCCCCTTTGTTTGTTTGTCCGCAAAGTGGTTATTTGATTTTTTTTTTTTATGAAAAAAAAACAAGCAAATTTTTAAGTTGGTCAAATCCAAAAGGTTATTTCATTGGATCAAAATTTCATTCATTATCTTGCACATTTTTGGCTTTTGTCGGCACAACCCATAAACGTAATCAACAATATGTTCTGTGGGCATTAATAATTATGGATATGATATATCTTAAGATATCTATAAAACTTGTGAGATCATTACAGATACGCAAACTCATGAATCACGATAAACAATTTTTTTTTTTGGACTCAGATCTGCCTATTCAAGATAAAATGCAATATAAGCGTCCAATCTTAACCATATCTAATTTTTTTTTTTTTTTTTTTTCATTAGCGGGGTGCCAAAACATAAATGAAAGGCTAAACAAGTTAGATGCCATGCCAAAAAAAAAAAGACATAAGAACTTGGAATTGGTTGTAGAATTTGGTGTGAAAACACTAAAAACAAAGCATAATTAGTGATTTCTAATTAGAGGAATATCAGGAATATGTTGAAGCGTTGGTTGTAGTCTAAACATCACGATGTTATAACATTTTTTATTTCCTATTTTCACAATAATATATATATATATATAAACAACGGATGAAGCTATCTTCTTAAAGACATTATGAACAAGTTTTTTAATTATCATAATTTTACAAATCAAACATGTAGAATTACAAGTCTTAGCAGTTCCCCTATTTCAAAAGGAAGGTAACGAGTTAGTAGATTGATTTGCATGTCACTAGATGAATGCCATAAACTTTGGTTTAAAATCTCACCTTAATGCTATAATTTAATTTAATTTAAGATAATGATGTTGAAATTATAAACTCCCATTTCTTAAAATAAAATAAAATAAACAAACAAAGAGTGGTGGGCAGCGCATAACCTTGAGGAAGAAAATATTTTCCTTTGATAGGAGAAATGTTGAACAAAGACAAGTCAAACACTTCTGCTTACCCAATATAATTAATTGAAATAAAATAAAATAAAAATTGGTTGAGAATCTAAATAGCATTATATCTTGCACATGTTGGGAAATTAAAACAAATTGGAAATTGGAATGGGTAGATGTGAAGTAAATAAAATAATAAATTAAAGATATATATATATATTATATTATATTTTTTGTGATCTTGGGATAGGTTTATAGATTCAAACATTTTAAATTTTTATTGATTCAAATTTTTTAGAATATTATAGGTGAAATTGTTAATACTTAAGCGGTGCATATTTTACCCTGTAAGAATGAGTTTGTATTGAACATTTACAGTCAAATCTTTGAACTTTAACCAAATTCAAAACTTATTGAATTGTTTAATAGCTTGATTGACAAACCATTAAAAATTTGTTGAATGTTTGTTGATCTGTAACTTTTGAAAACTCTTGTAACACCAATTCGTGTACTTGTCCCTTTCACAAGTTCCTCGATTTCATTTTTCATAAATAGTAATGGCAAGTTGATAAATGCATGACATTGACGGTGTCATCAAATATGCCTTGTCAACTGAAGTTTATGTCTAAATAGATTGGTTATTTATTTATAAGTTGCTGTTGAAACTGATTGCTATAGAATTTTCCTATGCAATCCAATTTAATTGGCAGGAATTTTGTTGCTGCAAACGTTAAAAGCACAAGTGGCCCAAAATTTGTACAT
>JAXCLQ010000006.1:9348105-9379504 GCA_035584115.1 Cedrela odorata | reverse complement strand
TATATATATAGTACTATTTGATTTAGGTTTTATTTGAAATGGTAATGTTGTGACTTTTAAAAAATAAAATTATTAACTATCTAATATAAGTACATAAATAGATCATACAACACTAAACCCTAATTTATTAATAAGTCTTGAGGTGCTACCAAAAAACAAAAATGTAATTATTTAATTTTTTTTTCTAATTTTTCGATTATTTTTATTTGAAAACACAATAAAAACACAACAATTACATATTAATTTCTTAAAACGATAGAAAAAAGTTTTGAATTCAGATTTCGTTGAAAAAAAATTAAAAAAGTCGTTAATTTTTATTTATAATTTTAAAAATAAAATAAAATAAAATAATATTACACAATTTTTCATACAAATAATAATTAGTTGGATAGAAAAAATAAAAAAAGAAAAAAAAGAAAAGTAAAGCAAAGCAAAATTCCAAGTCATATGTGCTACTTTTTTATATTGTCTTTGAAAAAGATAAAAAGTAGAGAAAAGAAAAAGCATGGTGTTGATTCTTTCCACTCCGCATTTCCAACACATACTCCGCCATATCCCTCGTCACAAAGAAACATGTCTCTTTTACTTTTCTTTTCCGTTGGCCCGAATTTTCATAATATTTGAAATATAAACTTACTTTATCTATATATATATCAAATAGGTCCTTAATTCTTTGGAATGACAAAAATCTTCGCCAGAGTCTTTCCGTCTAGGGTGGAAATTGGGGACCAACATTGTCCCCAAATTTGAAAACGGAATGGGGATAAGAATGGAGATAATCTCCATCATACCCGCCTATTTCTCTATTTTTGTATAATAATATATTTAAAATAAAAAATATATATAATTAAATTTACTTTTTTATCAATTAAAAAATATATCAAAATAAAAAATATAATAAATAATTTATATTAAATTAAATGATTAATTATAATTATTGAATTAATATTTTTTAATATATTAATATAAGATTAACAAAGATATAAAAAATAATAATAATAACTCCCAAAAAATTTATTTTTTTCTTTACCAAACAAAATATTTTTCTTACAAAATTAATAAGAAGATTTAATATTTTTTATACAAAAATTAACACAAAATTTAACAAAAATCTAAAAATTTTATTTAATTTAGTTTTTTTAACTTAATTTTTTTGTCATTTTTATTAAGAATTTGGGTTATAATTTATTGACACATTAATTTGTTAATATATATATATATATATTAAAATTAATAATTTATTTATACATGTTAATTTATTATTTAAGTTTGTTAATATTTTATATAAATTTTATTTATTTAATATTAAAAAAAATAGAAATTGATCGGAGATCCTTGCTTCCAAATAGAGAAAGAAACTGTCAAAATGAGAATACTAATCCTAAAACAGAGATAGAGATGATTGTCGTCATTGCTATTCCAATTAATTCTTACCAAAATTATTAAGACTTGTTTTTTTAATATTAATATCTAACCTTTATTAAATTTTTTTAGTCTGGCAATTTTTTAAATATAGTATCAAAACTAACTAAAATCTCATGACTTATTTTGAATTTTATCTCGATTTCTTAGATTCACGGGACCTTAAAAATTGATTTATTTTTTAACACTGAGTTTAAAGGCTTAAATTTTTTAGTTTACAATTTTGATGATCAAACAATATACAATATGAAACTTAAACAGTAAAGACTAATAATGTAGTCAATTCAGGAGGAATTAGGATCTATTTGATATAAGCAGATAAGTTACATCCATACGAAAAGAAAAACAAGAAAATATAGGAATTCCAATGTTATTACTCCTTTTCTTCATTCACTTTACTCACCTTTTTTTCTTCATCACTTTCTCCGCTCTCATCTCTAAAGCCATTATATTCCAAAATTTATCTGCAAAATTTCTTTTAAAAGCAATTCCATTCCATGAAGCTCATTAATATATCCAATTCCTGATCTTCCCTAGAACCATGAAAAATTTAACAATGGCCGCCAAACCATCTTCCAATTTTCTCTTCTTCCTCCTCTTCTCCATTCTCACAATCTCCTCTTCTGGTAAGCAAGATCAACTACTACTGTATATTTTATCATTTCGGCAATTTTCTTTTTCTTGATTATAATTTTCTTGGTAATTTTTCTTTCAGGAAGTCTTGTTGGTTTTTCTTACAATACAAGAGGAAACATGTCTGCAGCATCATCATCATCATCATCATCATCATCATCACCAGCAATTTCATTCTTCAAGGAGAACAAAAATGTTTCCTCAATTCAGATTTGTGTTTCTGTTGCAGACCAAAGAGTTTTGAACTTTACTTCTCCGTCAAATTCTACTGTTTCGGTTGATCTGTACTTGAATTTAAGCCTGGTTGTTGATTTGATGCAGTCTGAGTTATCAGCAATTTCATGGCTGGAAACAAATGTGCTAACTAATTCTCACCCTCGTGTTAAAATCAAAAACATTATATTGAGTTGCAGCAGTGAAGAAGTTGATGGGAAAAGTGTTTTTCCTTTGATTTTATCTGCATTGAAATCATTCAATTCAGTTTTGGATAGAATTCATCTTGGCATGAAAGTAAAAGTCTCGGTTGCATTTCCATTGCCACTGTTAGAAAATCTGAACACAAAATCCAACAAAGGAGAAATCAGAAATATTTTTGGTTTTATCAGGAAAACTGGATCATTTGTCATCATTGAAGCTGGAATTGATGAAAATTTCAGCATGGAAGATCTTCTGGTGCAATCACTGATGAAGAAAGTTATCAAAGCAACTTCTGTTTTTCCTGACAGTGATTTTCTCATTGCTTTGGTTATGAAAACTCCTCTTGTTCCTGATGCTAGGGATTTAGTAGAATTCACTGAAAGAATTTGGAAATTTTTCGATAACATTGAGATTGGTGACACAGTAGATGAATTTTATTCAAAAGTATCTTCCCTGGGTGAAAAAATCTTCCCTGAAAACATTCCGATTGGTGACAGGGTAGATGAATTTTATGCAGAAGTATCTTCCCTGGGTGAAAAAATCTTCCCTGAAAACATTCAGATTGGTGACAGGGTAGATGAATTTTATGCAGAAGTGTCTTCCTTGGGTGAAAGAATCTTTCCTTCTTCGTCACGAAGAGAACTTGTAAACAGACTGAAAACAACCATACATGAAACTTTCAATCCAGTGAATCCTCCGACAACAATTTTTCCTCCAGAAAACAATCCTACACCAACAATTGTCACAGTCCCTTCTACATATCCTGTCACTATAACTCCTAATCCTGCAACTTCTTCTCCTTTGACAGTTCCTTCCTCAACTCCTGTCAACATTCCTCCAGCATCACCTGCAAATCCTGCAGCACCAATCACAGTTCCTGGAGCTCAGCCTGTAACTAATCCTGTTACAACATTTCCACCTCCAGCAGCAGGGAATGTTCCAGGCACAAATCCAGTAACTGCACCGCCTGCAACGACAATTACTCCAGCAATTCAAGGGCAAACCTGGTGTGTGGCCAAGACTGGAGTGTCAGAAACTTCTCTCCAGGCAGCTTTGGATTATGCCTGTGGAATTGGGGGAGCAGATTGTTCAGTAATTCAGCAAGGTGGGAGTTGCTACAATCCAAATTCTCTTCAAAATCATGCCTCCTATGCATTCAACAGCTACTATCAGAAAAATCCTTCACCATCCAGTTGTGACTTTGGAGGAACAGCTATGATTGCTAACACCAATCCAAGTAAGAAAATTTTCTATCTTTCTATAAATCAGCTAAATGTTACTAAATTGATTCCTCATAATTTGATTTCGCGCTATAAATTTCTTTTACAGGTACTGGTTCATGTGTTTATCCAACATCTTCCACATCATCAACAACAAGTACAACACCACCAGCACAGCCAAATTCTACTACACCCCCAGCTACACCAACACCAACACCAACAACAACAACTGCATCACCACCACCAGGGCCAGGGACATCAGGGTATAAATTAAGTGCTTATTTTAAAAGCTGTTTGAAAAATTGCTTATTCAGGAGAAATAAGTAATCTTTTTTCTGTTTGTTGATTTCAGTTCTGTTACACCACCGTCAGTGTTGAATTCAAGCAATCCTGCATCAGTTTTTGGCGCTGATAGTCCACCTTTTGTGAACACCTCAACATCAACTTCTGATGGTTCAGTACTCAGAATTAGTTTGATAACTTTTGTAACATCATTAATCACTGGAATAATCATGCTACAAGGACACAAGTAAGCACTTCTCCATTGTAGAAGCAGTGTACAGAAAAGCGCTTCTATAGCCTGCTGCTTGAGATTGTTAGAGATTGTAGAGACGTTTACTGCTTAAGGTAATAACTTGTAGTTTCTACTCTAAATTATAGAATGCTTTTAGGTAATAACTTGTAGTTTCTACTCTAAATTATAGAATGCTTTTATGTTTAAATATTAGGCTGCTGTTTTGAAAAGAAATACAATTTCAGGCATGAGCATGTGCAGTATTAGTACGCAATTTCATTATATTTTTATGTTGCATTTGGAGTAGCAAGTAATATTCATTAATGAGATTGTGTATGCAATCATCAATGAAAAAAATAAGAAAACCCTTTAGGGTTTTAATGCCCTAATATTAGAAAATAAACTCCACTAATTTTTACTTTTGGGTTTTTAAATAATTTTTACCCAAACAAATATAGATTGATGATTAGCTTTGAAAGAATAAAACATAGCAAAAATAAATAAATTTTGATCATACATAAATAATAATATAAGCTTATCTATTTTTTTTTAAAAAAATTAAGATAAATTCATAGTAAAGAAGAAACTAATTCTCATCAAATGTCTTATTCAAAACTATAAAATATATCTATTGTTTTTTGTTTATTTTTAAAATTTCTTTGTTAAATATAAACTTGTAAGCTAGTTAGAACATATTTATACTCTCATTTTATTTGGGGTAATGGTTCTAAAGAAAACTAAAATTGCATATGTACCCACCCATATTATGTCCATGTAGTAAATATTTTCATTATGGACTTTAGTGATAAAAAGGAAGAGATCTTGGTTGAGTTTAGTGAGATTTGGGAATCTTGAAAGAAAAGTGGTTCAACCCAATAAAGACATAGCAGCATGTGGTTCTTGCCTTCTAGAAATCTTGTTGACAGAAATACAAATATCTTTTAGTCATTTGAAATGAGTAAAATATTTTTTACAAATTTTTATATTGTGGTGAGATAATAACATCTTGGTTCCTGAATTTTTATATTTTCACAAATAAAAAATTTAATTTATTAACTTGTATCAAATATATTTCAAGTTCTCATGAAATGATCGAATTATTTTTTGTGTTAAAATTTTTATGATCAGAATAATATAGGAGTATTTAATTAACAAGAAAAAAAATATGTTTAAATCATTTTAGTAAAGATCAAGGGACCTATTATTTAATACAAACAAACAAACAAATAAATAATGTTCTTATTTGTGATATTATTATGTCATTGTGATGGTGAAAATAGAATACAGAAAAATAATTTGGGCATTTTTGGGGAATTAAGGACTTATTTGATGCAAAAGGATAAATTATGTTCTCATCTTATTTACGAGAGTGTAAAAATTTAGGGACACAGATGTTATTATATTCTATCAAATCACTCCCGAAATTTAATGGACAAACACCCAGAAAATCTGCAAGTGGCGATGCCACTACTCATTTTACCCTTGTTTACAAACAGAAAATGATGCTAGTAGTCATAATTGGTAATTGGATATACAAATAAGTCAAAAAGGTTATTCCTATTTTCATGATGATTAGCTAAGAAAATTGAGGAAACAAGAATCTTGTTTTATAGGAGGACTCTTTGACTTCTCTGTCACAGATATTGATTGCATTGGATGCCAATTGTATCAAGGTACTAATTAGTTGAATTTTGAAAAACAAATAATAAAAAAGGGCTCATTTGTATAATAGATTATGGATTCAATGTACTAAGAGTGCATGCCCTAAAATTAAAAAAAAAGGCTTTGATTCATGAAAGGAGAAGAGTATTGAGATCTTTCGACATAAAATTTTGATACAAATTTTTAACCATTAGATTAAATCTAATAAATGATCAAGAAATTGCATAAAAAAATTCCTAAATTATGGTAGCCTTAATACCATCAACAAAGACATCAAATAAACAACATATTGCAATGCAATTCTAATTTTGCGAATAACTAAAATATATTCTCCATTGACACTAAGCAAGAAAATAGATCCTTTACAAATACAACTAAACTAGCAAGTTTTCTACAAGCAAAATGGATCTACAAATTTTCCCTAAACTCTTCACATACAAACTTTGTTTAAGTTACTACATTCCCTTATACAAAAGGATAAACCATATAACAAAAAGCTTACTTCATCTCTTTGAGAACACTACCAAGACCAACATTGACATGGAAACTACAATCTTGAAACCTGAGCTTTCCCAGAAATTCTGCTTTTCAGTACCACAATGCCCATCAGCTTGTTTCATGGCTAACTGATCTCTGAGTTCTTTGAGTGCTTTGTCCCTTCGCTCTCCCATCTGTTACGATAAGTAACATAATTAGAAAAAGATGCAACTGATGTCGAATTTGGTAACTGGTGAGAAGAAAATGTTGAATGATTGGCAACTGGTATAACAAAAAAATTATACTAGCACGGTCTCAAATGGATAGAAAAGCTCACCACCCAGAAGAAATAACAAAGGGATATGGGAAATAATCATCACCCAGTGTTGTTCAATTACACGAATTTGAACACTCTTGTGTCAGTGATGAAAGCAGTATAATTTTGCAGGAAATAACAAAGGTTATGCGTACTTGTCTCGAATATCAGGAGAGGGGAAGAAAGGTATAATTTTGTGGACCATTTGGTTGATGCATGCATGCATGGTTTAGTAGAATGAAATGGACCATTTGCACACCATGTTACTATTGGTCCATCCGACTCATCAGAAAAGTTATATGTTGGGCAATCAATTTTCAAACTTGCACACCTATGGTTCAAATAGTACAGAACGAAAAAGAGTGAAAGATTAAGACATTAACATTACCCTTTGAAGCTTTCGTGTTTGAGCACGAGCTTCCTGGAGGCAGAATTCCAACTTCAACACCCTCTTTTTAAGTTCCTGATCAGCTCGCCGCTGCTTCTCTAACTGTTTCAGAAAACAGGTCAAAAATCGTAAGTAAACGAGTATCACATTGATAGCATTGATTGAGAAGGGCATAATCAACTGAAGATTAAGTACCTGTGATTCCAATTCTTTGGTTTTTAGCTTCCAGTGAACAGACATAATCTTTATTTCATCTTTGAGTTTTGCTATTTCTTCATCCTTAATGATCAGAAGCTTATTAATTTTCTCAAAATTCTTCGGAGAAACCTCATCCAAAAGTTTCATCAGTTCACAATCCTTGTTTACTCCAGCCTTGGCAACAGCTTGCATAATATCTTGCTCAATTCTCAAAACTTCATCTTTCAGTTGCTTTTGTGAAGATTCCCTTGCTTGAAGATCCTTTTGCAGATTATCTAACTGCTGTCCTAGTCTGGTCACACGATCCTCGTGCTCTTTTAATGAATTATTCTTCTCGTCTAATTCTTTTACCAATGCTAAACACTGAAGCTGTGCGGATTGAGCTGATGCAGCACTAGCATCTGCTGTTGCTTTAGTTGCTGCAAGATGTGATCTCAGATCATCCAGCTGATTGAGGTACTGTTTCCCATAAAATCAAGATCAGACGACTCACAGAAATTGCAGTACAATATCGCAGCTTAGATTAACATATAGAATAAAAACTCACGATCTAGAGATGATCATATTGCAAACCAAATACAAATCAAGAAGAGATATGAGGAAATATAGCCTCATGGATATCTTCATATACACAATACAATCATCCTCCGCCAGCATTATGCTTAATTGTTTTTCTATTCTATTAAATACAACCTATTTAAGTTAAACATAAGTAATGAGAAATTGGGAACTCTCAATGCATTGACAATGTTATAAAAAATTCCATTTTGAAAATATTTTTTAAAATGAAGATGATGTTTTAAAAATAGTGTTTTTAAGAACAAAAAATTGTTTGGTAGTGTTTGTAAGAAAAATATTTTTGAAAATAAGTAATTGTTTTAAAGAAAAAGTAGTTTGTTTTAAAATCATGTTCTCAAAAAATTGTTGAAAACAATATTTTATATTCTACTTTCAACAATGTTTTTTATTTTCAAAATCTAGTTTTTCAACACATGTACCGAAACACATTTTTTACCCTTTTTTTGCTTATGAAAATGGAAATAATGTTATGAAAATGCATCCAAACAGCCACTTATAGTTATTGCACTGTGGATCTATAAGTTCCACTAAAAACAACAATTAAATAATATGTTCTTGCAATGGATACCTGAAGGATGTACTGGAGGCTAAGGTTCGTTTTGTATGTCTAATTATGCCATGTTTTTGGCCACATGTGCAAGATACAAATATATGGGAATAAAATTTGATTAAACTTGAAATCTTGGATGTTATGATAATTTACAATTACAGTATTCATACAATTGACAGCCTAAGACAGAAATTGTTTGTAGCGTCTTTGTCATGCACCATTCTTTATATACCTTATCAACACAAATGGAATCGAATAAGAAAAAGAAACACCAGAGAAAAAGAATAAAGAAAAAGATGCCCACCAACATGACCAAGGAATTTTTGCACATATAAATTCAATCTAAAAGAATATATAAAACTATTTCAAGCCTATAATTGGCTAGATTAATGAATTCAATTCATTTTTCCCAACTTATTCAAGCAAATTTGCAAAAGACAAACATTTCTGGAATCATTCAACTATCAAACCACAAATAAAGGTAACACAATAATATAATATCACAAACACTTGGTAACTTTTTCTCCACCGGCTCCCCATCCAAAAACAACAAACACAAAAATCAAAAAGGAATCTTCAAAATATGAGGACGAGATTCATGGATTATGCGATAACTTCAAACATCAAGACATGAAAAAGAAAAGCTATCATAATTCAAGACCAACTAAAAAAACATCTCAAATAAACCAAAGTTCAAAGGAACTTGGAGTCAATTTAATCAGAATCACAAATTGAAAGTAACAGCACATAATTACAAGATTATACCTTCTCAGCTGTAGAAGCAGAAGCCTGAAGTTGTCCATTTCTCTCCTCCAATGTCTTCTGCAATTTACAAATCTCATCCTCCATGGTTTTTGCTTTGATTTCTGCTTCCTGAAAAAGCAAAAGCCAAAATCAAAAAATAATTTACAAGCCCATATGACCCCACATACAGAAAAGACTTTCCAAAAAGAGAAAAATCATTGAACCCAAGATTTAAAACAAAAAATATTACAGAACTTAAATCAGGAATCAAGAATCAAAAGTACCTGTCTCGTTAGGGTTTCTTTAACAAAGCACTGTTCTTGTGAAGCCAAACGGCTCCTAACTTCCTTCAACTCTGCAGCTAAAGACACAACATTTTTTCGAAAACTTTGCTTCTTTTCATTCAAATCCTTCAAAAGAGGATCAATTTCTCGACCTGAGGAAGAAGAAGATGACGATGATGACATGGATTATCCAAAACTCGATCCAACGGTGGTTGTTTAAAGATCTACAGACCAAGTTCATACACTGATTCAAGCCCTGAAATTGAGCTGAAATTTGAGTAATCAGTTATTCAAGGCGCTTGGAATGAAAGCTAATATTCTCCATAACTGCATGTGAAAAGGATAGCTATGCATTTAATTTAAAGAGTCTTCCAATAAAAAAAATCATATAAAAAATGATGACTTCAAATATACTGCAAAAGGGTACACGGAATTTCAACTGGAAAGTTCAAATTTTAAGTCAATTTAACGTAACCTTGTATTATTTCCTAGGGAAAATCTCGTTCAAGAAAAATAAATATATACTTCACTTATTTGAAAATAAATAAACGATTTTTTATGGCAGAAAATAGATCATCACTGGACCTAACAAAGCGAATATGAAGAGAGAGAATCAAGGAAACACGTAGAGGGTCTGTCAATTTCAGCTAATTAATAAATTTGAATAAAAATTTAGAGAGAGAAACTAAGACTTTTTATTAAAGAAAAAATAGAGAATATGAGCACAACTCAAAAAAATTCAAACTTTACGAACTGATTTAAACCCACCAAGCCCTTGAATTTTCCCGAGAAAATCAAATCAAATCCTACTTCAAAAACATGCTTTCTGCAATATAACCATAACATGCAAAACAATGGAATCACCAGTGCATGTGGGCAGAAAATGACTGTAACTTCGCCACCTGGGATGTGATTCAGAAACAGTGACTAGACGGTGGTGAGTTAAGGGGTCAGATACAAATCAGAGGGCTAGAAATGGAAGGAAGTTGGAAAAAAATGCAGGCAAAGGTGGAAGATTTTAGGGGTGTTTTTTGGTATTTTAGGACATGATTTTTGTCTTATATGAGGTGAGTTATTGCGGTTAACAGACAGACAGAGGAGAGAGAAACTTAGGTTCGGTTTCCCCACTTTACTTCAAACAAAGCATTAAATTCGAACCCAAGTCCTAACCTCGGGCTTCTGAAATGACAGAATCCGAACCTAAGGTTTCGGTAATTCAGATTCGACGGTATGACTTTGAGCGCGGCAATTCAATATTTTCGCGGAAGGGAATGGGATTCTGCCACGTAAGTGATCGTGTGAAATTGAGATTGGCCGACAAATTAAATAAGAACGTAGGTAATTGCATAGCAACAATATGACTCTATGAGGATAATATTTATTTATTTATATCAAATAAGTCCATGATCTATAATGAAATGATCAAATTACCCTTGTAATATGAATTTGAACTGGTATAGTCCTGTAATTGTCAAGTCATTTCAGATGCAAACAGAATCTATTTGATATGATTGACAAACTATTTTCTTATTTCAGATATTATAAAAATACAGGGATCTATATGTTATTTTCTCAAATAAATAATATATGCAGTATTCATGCTATGTATATATGATAAAATATAATTAAACATAATAATAAACTACAATAAATGATATAGAGAAAAATAAAATAAGAAGAAATTATTATTTTAATAATATCATGTCAATAATAATATTTTTTTATGACCTTTTAATTTTATTATGTCATAAATTTGTACATATTAGTATAAACGGGTTATCATTTATAATTCATACACCAATTTGGAAATATTTTAAAAATAATAAAAGGTTGTAATAATTTTAATAAAAGTTGAATAATTTTTATAAAATTGTATTTGAAAACTAGTAAAATAAATTATTTTTTACTTTAATATCAACTATGTTTTTAGATATTTTTAATAACAAAAAATACAAATTATAATTAGTGTTAAATTATTTTTTAAATGCTTAAAAACTTGTTTTTGTATCACAAAATGCAAGCCCTTAGACCAACAATAGTGTAGAATGAATGTCTATTAATGAAATAGGTTATCCAAAAGTATACATTAATTATTATGCGATTTAGAGGCCTATTTGATGAATATATGAAATGCTCCATTAATTAATTAATATACAATTTAGGTGAGTAAATCTACAACAATTAATGGCCATATATAAATATTCTTATTTAGTTCTTTCTATCTAAAATACATCATAGAAGAAAACGAATAAACACAAACAATATTTGGATGTTTATTAGATTAGAAACAACAATATTTTAGACATTTTAAATCATTAATATAGTTATTCTTTTAAAAAAAATTATTATGGCTAAATATATATATAATTTTTAGAGATAAAAATATTAATAAGAAGATACCTTCTATTCAACTACATGTGCGCAAAATTAATATATAGTTGTTGACTATATAATATAATGCATAACAAACACACGAATTTTCAATTATGGTTAAACTTCTCTCCACGTCCAATTCATAACTCATTTGATTATATATTTTAATATTTTTAATTAGCTTAATTATTTTATAATCACAAGATTATAATAATTGATTTTCATCATCTATATATTTTAAATTTGAGCATTACATTTTAATTATTAAACAAATTTATGATTAGTAATTAATTGTATAGGTTGGAAAAAGAAATAAAATTTAACTGTATAATATAAATTCATAACTCATTACCAAATGTCTATGAGTTCGGTCTTTTTGTTCGAAAGCCTAAAAACGGATCCTATTTAATATTTACAACTCAAGATATAAATTAAAGTCAATCGTATCTAATGGAATTTACTCTCTCTTTTTTTAACTAATATTTGACATCTAATACTTTCTTCTTATAAAAACTACTACTTTAAAATTATAACACCTCAATTTTAATCACATACTTAATAACTTTCTCTAAAATTTCCACTAAATAAAAAAATTAAAGAGAATTCTCTTTCAAAAATAAAGAAAAGAGAAAAGTAGCCGAACAATCAAATACCACAAATTTAATCAATTAGAGTCCATTTATTATTAAATATATCAAACAACATTTAAAATTTTTTTTCATAACTTATAGAAATTTTTTATACCAATATGTTAATAACAAAAGATAACATTTTTTAAACTTCATGTGTGCACAATTAATATATAGTTGTTGAATATGTAGTATATAAAATATTGATTTACACCATAACAAACTCATGAATTATCAATTATAGATAAACTACTCTACACATTCAATCCATAATTCATTATATTATATATTTTAATATTTTATAATCATCTTCCTTTATAATCAGAAGATTATAATAATTAATCTTGATCATCTAGTATATTTTATAATCAACTTGCAGTCGATTTTTTTTTAGAGCTCTCATTCCACCACCTCTTTCTAATTGGATTAGGACACTCTCCTAATCATTTTTATCTTTATTTTTAAAATAAACACAAGGCATAATAAGCAATAAATGATCCATATTGTATTTTAATAAAATTTATCAATTAATTTCATAATTTATGATATTAAAATATTAAAAAAAGAAATTAATCCTTAATAAATAGCAATAGAAAATAAAATATTAATTTATGTTGATGCAACAAAAGTCATTTCAAAGACTCTGTGTACTAGCTATCTTTTTCCTTTGTTCGGATATTGTTCAACCTGAAACCACAACAAAATTTAAGGAGTAAAAGCCAGTGATCTAGTAAAAACTCTCCGATACTTAAGTTAGAGTTTTGTTTTTTGGTGTTTGAGAAAGAGAACAAGACAAAGACAATATTCACTTAAACAAAACTAGGTTCTTATATCCAGTTCAGAATTTGATCATGTGTACCTGGTTATCCTTGGCTCCTTTTTTATATGTCGGTTTATGTTAAATCTATCAAATTTAGTATAATTTTAAAGAATCTGGAAATAATAATCCTAGACATATTTAGATTCCGGAAATTAAGAAAATTTAATTTTATAAACATCGATTTTCTAGAAATTACGGGATCTTGAGCTCTTCTTGTAGAATATATCTATTAGGCTATGGATCCTTATTAGGAATGATCCATAAATAAATTAGAAATAAAATAAATCATTTGTAGATACGTAACTGTTAAAAAGTCTTGAAAGTTTTTGCTTAAGACTTCTTCATTTACCTGAGATGAGCTTTAGATTGTATTGTACATCTGAGACCTTTTTCATGCTACACTTGAGACCTTCATAGATGGAGGAGGTCTGGGAATTAATACCCAAACCTGAAGCCTTTTATCTGAGCTTGGGAGGTCTCGACCACCTGAGGTCCTTGTTACCCTTTGGTTAGTGTCTTCTAGGCTCGGATTAAGCTTGGGTTTCTTTCATCCTTTGTAATACTTTAACTCGAGTTTTATATCACTTACTCCGGGTCCAAGACCTATTGAACTTTACTTATGCCCTAGACCATTTCTTAAATAATTTATAATCTTAATTATTAAAATTTAGTCATATTACCCCATCACAAAACTAGTTGAGAGCTAGAGTCGTCCTTCTGATGAGACTAAGCCAAGTCGAAATCAAATAATATGTGAGTTTTGGAAGACTAACCCTCGAAGAGTCTCATTCGTGGGTGTCGTATGAGTAGTTTCATATGGGCAAACATAAACCCTTTGTCAAATGGTATCTAAGCTGGACGAGATTTTTCTCACAAGTTTTGTTAACTCCTGGAGGAGTAAACACCATAACGACAAGTCAAAGAACGCTCGCTCAGTTGAGTGAGATAATGCGAGGTGGTCTATACCAAACGTTATCACTACGATGCTCACACCAAGTGTGTGCTTTTGCGGTTACAAGGTATTTCACTGGAGAAAAATGAGTGATGAAGTGGTCAAAGTATAGTAAATCAGTTAACACTTATTCTTTGTCAAGTGCTATTATTGTGGTTAAATAGTAGGTAGAATGGAACCTCATCGGTAATAACTGATTTGGTAGAGTGCCAAGAAAACTACCAAATACATGAGGGCGTGCATGACATTTTTTGGTGGGGGTGGTTTATTACATTCTAAATTTCAAGTATACTAGTTGGAGTGTAAACATGGTGTGGGCTTTAGTATCATGTGTTTTGGCATGATGGAAATTTAACCATACCCTATCATAAAATTGGTTGAGCGCTAGAATCATTATCCTAAAGATAAACCACACTATAAGAAATTCACCTCCTCTTTGCCTTTTTTGTACTACTCACTTTTCATCTACCATTCCATAAAGAGCAATGATCTTGTCAAAACAATGGGTTTTTAAGTCTCATCTATAAGCAATTGATCAAGTGAAATTTTCGAGTCTTTAAACTTTGCTAGCACTACGTCACTTACTGAAAGCATAATCTAAACTGCAAGTTTAATGGCTTATTTCTTTATTCTTAACCTCTTTCTTCATTATAATTCACAGAATCTTCTTCTTTCTTGAACTCTTTGTCTATGAAACCACAGCTTTCCTCTTCATCAATTCATTCAGCCTTTCCCTCACATCATCTTTTTCTTTCTTGATCTATTTAATACTTACCAATGATGCCTCCAATCCAAAACAAGATAGTAAAAACTTAATAAAGTATTTGCATCTATTCTTCACATTTTCTATATAATGAAGAGAAAGTGAATTTGGTGCCAAAAAGTTGTTTCCCAATAAAGGATTTTAGTTGCAATCAATTAGAACTGTCAATTCCTTCACCTTACTCGCATGTGATTATATTGGATTTTTGGAAAGAAATCATGCTTCATTCTCTTTGAATTTACCCAAATGCATCCTGATTGTTTCATGATTTCTCTTGTTTCTTCATCACTCCCAATCATCAAACATCACACCATTTACCAGCTAAAGCATGCTCCATAACAAATATAAATTGCATAGCACTAAGTAAGAATCTAAATCAAGAATCGGTTTTGCTGCTCTTTGAGCCAATTCTAAATTAGAATGCATTCGGCATGCCCCAACCAAACCCAATAAAGTTTTCCTTTCTTTATATGCATATTTGTTATTAGCTCCTCTGTTTTATCAAACTTCGCACATTTGATCGAGATGTCCACCATACAAGCTCAGTGTTGTAGCTCATCTCATTGCATTTGTTATTAGGAATTAAGCATATTATATGCAACAAAAATTTAAAATTTATTTTAATTAATCATATTAATAAAATATTTATTAATTCTCGTGTCATGATCATGTTATTTATCATATTTTATAATATCAATAAAGATAAAATAAAAGAATTAAAATTTTACCTTAGACCTTCACCCAAAGTTATCAGTACTGTACCAGAGGACATACTGTTTTTCTTCCAATACTAATATGTACTGGTATTGGTAAATTTTGGTGTACCGTTTCGAATTTATCGATATTTTTGAAATATTTTTAATCTATATACATATATATGAAAATATTCAAATAAAATTAAATGTAATACATTTAGATTAAAATATTAAATATTCATAAACCATATAAAATTTTTAAATATAAAATAAATAAGATTAAGTTTAATACATTAAGCAACCAAATATTTAATCCAAACCATTATCAAGTAAATACAACTACTAACAAGATTAAGTTTAATACATTAAATAACCAAATATTTAATCCAAAAAATTGTCACTACTAACAAGATTAATTTTAATACATTAAATAACCAAATCATTCATTAACATTCTCCAGTTTCTCAAAAATACTAGCCCTTTCCCACAGACTTTGATTTGGTGGAATAATGATTTCATCATCTTCATCGAAAACAACTTTTTCATCATCAACAGTTTTCGAAAAAGTAATCAAAGGTTCTTCAACAGTTTCCCAATTCATATCAAAATCATCTTTATCAAAAAGGTTTTTCTCCTTAGCTATCCAATCTTGCATAATGTCAATGTGTCAATACTAATAGGATCCAATAATTCTTTTCCCTTAATAAAATTCATAGCAATTAAAGCACAAGTAAAATTTAAATAAGATCGACATAAAACATGTTGAAGATTATAAATAAAAACAATTCAAAGTTAAAAGTATAAACAAATATACCTCTTTCGAAGTTTTAAATTGTAATGAACAAAGACAAGGTCATTCAATCTTTTGCCTTTTGGAATTGATGAACTTAAGTGTACTATAATTTCTTTCACAGCCAGTTGCACTAGTACATTAGCTAAGCACCTGAATTGGAAACTTTTGTAACTCTGGTGTGCCACTCGCAAACTATTTCCACCATGATACTACAAGTAGAATGCAAAAAAAAAAAAATAAATAACAAATAAGATCATATAATCACAAACTAAGTAATAAAAGTTAGTAACTTTATACCTGGATTTAGTTTTCCCAATTGACATACAGCTAGAGACATTCCAAAATTAGCAGTAGATTTTCTATACTCTTTAAGTTGTGCATTAATAATTTCTTGCATCTCATCATAAAAAACCAATCTTGTAAGTGCATTAAGGAAACCTCTAGTAACTTCATTTTTTCAATTAAAAGATGGTCCAAAAAATATGCTCGAATTAAGCAAGCAACTAACCATATGCAAAGAAGAACTAAGTTGCTTATCCCATCTTAAATCAATCACTTTCAAATATGGCATATATTGAGAAATCATATTGTTGAACCTCGCCTTTATAGTCTCTTTTGCCTTGTCCATAGCTTCATACAAAAAACCCATACTTAGTTTTTCTTCGCCATCAACAAGACGAAGAACTTTCACAAGTGGTTCACTAACTTTCACATTATGTAGGCATTGACACCAAAAATCTGTATCTTTAAGAATAATAGAAGCTATTTATTTTCCTACATTACTTTTTGCATAATGCGAATCTACCCATTTATCTCCAGTAAACATTTGCCTAAAGCTCTTTATTAAATTTCATCAAACATTGAATGCTCAAAAAGTGTGTAGCAAATCTAGTGATTGCAAAGCGACACAAATCTCTACTATGAGTATATTCTTTTCTCGTCAAAGCAAGGCCCCAAGCATGATTGTAAATGAATTTTGTAACTTTTCTATGCTTTTGAATAATTTGTGTTGGCTTAGTTGGCAACACATAAGAGGGGGGTGAATTGAGTTTTTAAAAGTTTAGAATTTTAAAAAGAATGCAATGCAGAGCAACAAATAAAATAGTAGTAGAGAGAGAAAGACTGTATCGGCCCCACCCGTGGGGTTCACATGTGACAATCACCACAGATCATCGAGATGCATTCTTATCCATGAACATGTCCCTCAGGCCTGTAAGGCTGCTTGGGTACCTGTACCATGTATACTCATTTACATGCATCTCAAAAACAAGTTCATAAACATATTCACATAAACATGTCTCCCTGAGATAGTTTTCAAATCATTCACAATGAATATATATTAAATTTTAAGATACATAAAAAATACTCATCAAATTTTCGTCATTTCAGCTTATAAATTTATACATACAAGATTTTACAAAGTCAAGCCCAGTGGACTAATCTAGTTAGTCTGAGAGTCAAGATAAAACTAATACCTGAGGGCGTTACATCCTTTATTGATCACCACCACCAATTACAGTTCTCGGCTACGCTTCATTTTCTGAAACTGAAAGGTGAGGGGGGTGAGTATATGGAGATATACTCTATGAGTAGACAAAAATACATTTTAATAAAATCATTGTTAATGCATATAAAACAATTCTATGTTGATAAAAACATGGCCTATTAATCAAATTACTAGGCTGGCTGCTATTCTCGGTGATTACCTTGGCAGTGGTAATCCCGAGACCGTCAGTGGGCTTTATGCACTGAAACTAATGCTCATTTTAATAAAATCATTTCATTTTTAATATAAATAATGCTTGCTGTCTTTTTTAAAATTGGCCCACCACTGACGTTTGCCTCGAGTAGTCATGTGGTGATACTCATGACTATCATCGACAATCCTGCAGGTGGGCAACTCCATATCATCATATCCAGCCATATAACTGCCCCACCTGCGACACCCTCACCTAGGCGGCCTCTTATAGGTCTATTCCTGAGCTACTATCTTATAGCTACAGTCACATACAACTCTTGGCCCTCTTGGCCATATCACCATTTCAATGTCACAAGCACACACACACACACACACACACACACACACACACACACATATATATATATTCAAAATCAATTTATTTCATTCTCACTGTCAATATAAAGCATGCATTTTCAATTTCAAACTTAGCTCCTGGCCATTCACAATTCAAATCAATAAACATTTCATTTCAATAGTTATAAACATGCTTTATCAATATCAAACCTGGCCCCTAGCCATTCATATATCATTTAAATCACACAAGCCATTTTCATTCACTTTAAATAGTAATAAATCTATTTTTTAGTTCATAAAACAGTAAGTTTTATAAAATATATTAAAACATGAAAACAAGTTGAAAATAGTTTCACTTACAATAACGGAAGGGTATTCACTCCCAATACTACTCCTTGCACCTAGTGTGTTCCTCTCCTAGGTGTTCGGCGCCTATATTACACGCATATGTATATAATCAACTTCACGATTCTGATGTAATTTAAGCACAATGCTTTAGATGGATGTTTCGTGGAAAACATGCCTAAGACTCTTTAGTTGACATATATATATTACGAGGCTTTACTAACGAGGCAATTTATTCGATTCATAACAATAAAATCCTATGGTCATAATTATTTCAAATTCTTACTTTTACGTCTAAGGCAACCACGCTTATTCTCGATAACGTTCAACACGTGTATATATATATATATACATATATCATGATAACTCACCCTTTACCACAATTCAACAAAATTCGCATTTTCAACAATTATCAATATAACCGTTCCAACGACAATTTAACGCATATTTTACATCATATACTTCCAATTATCGCTATATATCAACATTCTACGTTTCCTATACAAAATCAAACTTAAATTTTCGGATGAACAATAAATTCTAAGCCACAATTTGCTTTAAATCTTAAAATCATACTTGTAATGAGTTATTTGAAGTACCGATAACTTGCTCAAATCTGTAAAAATTTCAATTTGTATCTTAAACGCAAAAGCTCCAATTTTTTCTCGAAACCCATTTTTCTTCTTCATCGTTTCTTCCATTTTCTAGCCCAATATCACTATTAAATCGAAGAGAATGTGATGGAGAGTCATTTGGTGGTGAAAATTTCAAATTTAATCGGACAAATATAAAGAAATTGAAGAGAGAAGTGAGAAAGATTCTTTAGAGAGAGAGAATGGATTTTTGGGTGTATTTTTAGAGTGAGAGAAGTTTAAAGACACTATTAGGGCTTAGGTATATTTAGATAAAGTGTGAAAAGTCTAAAATAGCCTTTAAAATCTTTAAAAAATCAAATTTTTACAGTGAACAGTGTCGTAAACAGTGCGCTATAGTGCTCTGAACAGTGTCGTCGAACAACCTTATTGCCGATTGACCGTTTTTTAACTTGGTCGACCGGATTAGTACTGTTCACCAACATCGCTACTGCCGGTTGACCGTTTTCCAAATCTGATTGACCGTTTTCGACTTTGCTATAGTAACTTACTACAGTACTGCTACAGTGACGTTACAATACTATTACAGTTATTCATTTTTTACTGTTTAAAAATCTTGCAATTTGGTTCCTAAAAATCTTTTAATTTAGTCTCTTTTCAGATTTTGCAAAATATTATAAATCCATATTAATCATTCGTTAAGTCAACTTAAATTCTCCTAGGCCTCGTTAATGTGTCAAATAAATCTTGAATCATACATGTGTGATACTGGATATCCTTAAATGATTATTTTACTCCTATGTTTGAAGAACAAGGTTTACAAAGATAAACACAGTTTATAGTGGTTCGACAAAGCTTGGCCTACGTCTATTCTCTCGGATAAGATCACCACCACTAAGGTTCTACTATCTCCTTGTTTTAGACGAGTCAAGTGAAACCTAATACAACTTTTTTTGAGGTGAAAGGCAACCATACACTTACTTTCTCACGAGTGAAGAGTAACCCACAACAATCTTATTTATTTTAGGTGAAAATGTGTCTAATACAATATCATAAATGTATTTAGATTTTTGGCGTTTACACTAGAGTAGATATACCAATATGTTCTTAAAAGAAAAATTCTCTCATAATAAGAATTGAAAATTTTTACAGTAGAGAGAGAAATTGTCATTGTCTTTGTAGGGAATGTACTTTGAGAATGTTTTTGATTTGATCACAATAATAACTCTATTATCTTTCACTATACTTCTTCTATTTATATTCATTCCTTGTGTGAAGTCTTTGTGTCCAACGGCTTGATTTGATACATTTAATATCTGTCATAAATGCTGTAGAAGTTACTATTGAGCTTTAATTTTAAAAAAAAAATCGATCCTTTTTTGCTATGTATCGATCGCTTTGTGCGAATATTAAATCTAAGTCCTGAGTATCGATCAATTTGTCTTTACATATTGATCTAGTTCGCCTTGTAAATAATTTTCAACTCACTAAAATTGCAACGTATCGATCTGTTCTTCAATGGTATCGATAATTTATCTTAATGTATCGATCCCTTTGCTTTTGTATATCAATTCTGTTAAGCTTTCAAGATACTTTCACACAAATTTGTTAAGAATTAATTATAAGCATATTTGTACATTAATTCCTTGATTCTACAACAAGTTTTAGATTATTTTATCATCATGTGTTAGTTTAACATTTACTATAATACTTAGTCATCATCGAAAGAAATAAATATATTCAAATCATCAATATGATATCATCAATCTCCCCCTTTTTTATGATAAAATATAAGTATGCATTAAGAACTTTCAATCAATTGAAGTATTTAATTGTCATTAAAATATGTTAATTTTTGTTCTTTCTTCCCCTCAATATGATGCTCAAATTAAAGTTTCTTCCTATTATTTATTTTCTCCCCCTTAACCCCTTAATTGCAAAACTTTAATTAATTAATGTTTTTCCTCATTTTTGTTAATAATCAAAGAAGGAATAAAAAAAATAGCACTCATGCGCATACAGATAATTAAGCAAAGTAAGTTATAACAAGTAAGGACACATTTCGTTTCATTCAGCATTAAATCAAAGAAAGACAGAAACAATATAGAGAACACAGATAAACAATATTACAAAGTGCCAAAAATAATATCATCAAGATTATCGTTGTCGACATCTAAGTTGACAGGATGGGAAGTGTTAGGCTGAGAGACATGTGGATGAGGTTGTGGACTAGAGGGGGAAGCTATAGATCCTTGATATGCAGGTGCAGGTGTTGGGGTGGCTGCTCTAGCTAAGCTTTACATAAATCTGAGAGTTTCACTACGAAACTCAAGTCCAAGTCACCCAAACTGGATTTATGTTTTCTCCACCCCAAGTAAGGTGCTCATCAATTTTGTGCATCAAAGTATCGATACAATTTCAGTGGTGTATTGATTTGTTATAGTGATATTGATACTTTGTTACTAACGTATCGATCTAACTTCATCTAGAAACGATATTTAGCTAGTCTTACACACATATAAACAAAACTCAAACAAGATTAAACCAATTTCCATTATTCCTAATTCATTTCTAATTGCATAGAAACAATTCCTATCAAGTGGTTTGGTGAAAATGTCAACTAATTGAAGATTTGTGTTTACATATTTTAGACAAACATCTCCTTTATTACATAATCTCTAATGAAATGGAGATGGATTTTTATGTGTTTGGTCTTAGAGTGATGAACATGATTATTGGTCAAGCTTATGGTACTTGTGTTATCACACAAAATTGAAATTTTACTGAAATCTAATCTATAATCTTGCAATTGATGTTTAATCTATAAAAGTTGTATGCAACAACCAACCTCGGATATGTATTCGACTTCAGTAGTGGAAAGTGCAACAATGTTTTATTTCTTATTAAACCAAGATACTAATGCATTTCCTAGGAAGTAACAAGTGCCACTTGTACTTTTTCTATCTACTTTACATCCTCCATAGTCAGCATTTGAATAGCCTTTCAAATTAAACTCACCATCCTTTGGATAGAATAATTCTAAGTTTGGTGTGGCTTTTAAATACCTAAAAATTCATTTTACCGCAACAATATATGATTCCTTGGGATTAGATTGAAATCTAACTCATACACACACTTTATAGAAAATATCGGGTCTAAATGTTGTTAAATAAAACAAGGATCATATCATACCTCTATATAACTTTTGATCTACGATCTTTAATATTTCATCCTTATCTAATGAAGTCAAAGTGCTCATAGGAGTTTAAATGGATTTGTCCTCTATTATGTCAAATTTTCTTAGCAATTCTTTGATATATTTTAATTGAAAGATGTAAATTTCATGATTTGTTTGTTTAATTTGAAGTCCTAAAAAGAAGTTTAGTTCTCCCATCATACTCATTTCAAATTCACCTTTCATAAGATTTAAAAATTCAATACACAATGACTCATTTGTGCTTCCAAAAATGATATCATTAACATATATTTGCACTAACAAAATATTATCATCTTTGATTTTAATAAAAAGTGTAGTATCAACATTTCCCTTCACAAAGTTATATTTTAGCAAAAATTTACTAAGTCTTTCATACCAAACTCTAGGTGTTTGTTTCAAACTATAAAGTGCCTTTGAGAATTTATAGATATGATTTGGAAATTTATAATTCTCAAAATTAGGAGGGTGTTCTACATAGACTTCTTCATTTATAAATCCATTTAATAATGCACTTTTAACATCCATATGATAGAGTTTGAAATTTTTATAATAAGCAAATGCTAAGAGTACTCTAATGACTTCTAATCTTGTTATGGGAGCATATGTTTCATCATAATTTATTCCTTTTTCTTGATTATATCCTTGTGCCATTAGTCTAACCTTATTTTGAGAAATATTCCCATTTTCATTGAGTTTATTTCTAAATACTCATTTGATACCTATAGTTGGATAATCATTTAGTTTGGGTACTAAGGTCCAAACTTCATTTTTTTGAAATTGATTTAATTTCTCTTGCATAATAATTATCTAATTTTCATCATTTAGGGTTTTTTCAAATTATTTTGACTCGATTTGTGAGACAAATGCTAAATTTTGGACTTCATTTAAATTTTCATCCATTTTTCTTGTTCTTCTTCTTGTTTTAATTCACGAGAGGGATCTCTTATTATGAGTTCTTTTGGATGACTATAAATATATTTCTATGCTTTGGGAAGTTTTTTAGTGATTCGCTCTTTGTCTTCTACAATTTCACTTTCCTTTTCTAAAGGTTTATCATTTAAGATTAGATTCTCTAAGTTTTCAATGACTTCTATTTCTTTCTCCTTTTTTTTAGCAATCAATTTAGCTAAGTTGGGATCAAATTCATCAAATGTTATATGCATACTTTCTTCCACGACTTTAGTTCTCCTATTGAAAACTCTATAAGCTTTACTTTTGGAGGAGTAGCCTAAAAATATTTTTGAATCAGATTTTGGCTCAAATTTTCCAAGATTGTTCTTGGTATTAAGGATATAACAATTGCATCCAAATACCTTAAAGTATTTAAACTTGAGTCTCCTTTAAAAGATTAGCTCATATGGAGTCTTGTTCAATAATTTTCTAATTAGAACTCTATTCGTTATGTGACAAGCGGTGTTAATAGCCTCAGCCTAAAAGTATTCGAGTAGGTTATATTCACCTAGCATTATTTTACCTATTTCTTGAGGGTTCTATTCTTTCTTTTGGCAACTCCATTTTGTTTTTGGGTTCTAGGTGCAGAAAAGTTGTGAGAATATCTGTTCTCATTACAAAGGTTTTCAAATTCTTTATTTACAAATTCCCCGCCTTAATCACTTTTAATCTTAACAATTTTAAAATCTATTTCATTTTCAACCCGTCTTAAGAATTTATTAAATGCTTCAAATGTATTGCTTTTGCTATCTAAAAAGAATACCCACGTGAATTTTGAATAATTATCTACAATTACATATGTATAAAGTTTTTCTCTTAAGGATGCAACTCTATTTGGTCTGAAAATATCTATATGTAATAGTTCTAGAGGTCTTGTTGTGGAAACTAAGTTTTTAGATTTGAATGATGTCTTA
This sequence comes from Cedrela odorata, assembly GCA_035584115.1. Classification (NCBI taxonomy): domain Eukaryota; kingdom Viridiplantae; phylum Streptophyta; class Magnoliopsida; order Sapindales; family Meliaceae; genus Cedrela; species Cedrela odorata. Next base: position 9,355,020 of record JAXCLQ010000006.1, on the reverse strand, counting down.
ACTTGTTTTTCTAGTTGACAAGAACTGCATATTTTTTCTTTTGTGAATTTTAGATTAGGCAGATATCCTATCAGGCCTTGTTTAGTGAGTTTTCGTAAAAGATCCATACTACAATGTCCTAGTTTTCTATTTCACATCCAAGAATCATTACAAAAAGCTTGCAAGCAAATGTCATTCATTTCATTTAGTTTTTCTAGTTCTATGATATACACATCATCGGTCCTAGGTGCCTATAATAACTTATTTGCATGCTCATATAATACTTCACATCCATTCTTAAGAAACACAATTTTATGTTCATGATCACGTAATTAACTAATGCTATGCAAGTTATAGTTAAAACCTTTCACATACAAAATATTTTTAATTGAAATTAAGTTGATGTCAATGATATCAATACCTTTCACCTTACCTCAGCTATTCTCTCCAAATATTACATCTTTTCGCTCTTCTTTCTTTAGATAGAGAAATAGCTTCTTATTTTCCGTCATGTGTCTTAAGCAACTACTATTAAAGAACCACTTTTTTTTTTTATACTTGTTGCTTTTCACATGCGGTACCTATAAAAGAGACAAGTTTATTTTGATACCCAAATGACTTTGGTTCCATAAGCATTAGTTTTACCCTTAAAAGTTTTAGTCATCTTAGCATTCATAATCTTCTTAAGTTGTGTTCCCTTAAGCATACACACCATTTTAAATCCATTGTACTTGTTTTTCTTATGTAGACATATATTGCTATAATGACCCTTCCTATTGCAATAATGACAAGTAATGGATGATGTTACTTGTTGTTTAGATTTTACAAAATAGTTAGCATAAGTCTTTTGTTTGATTCCTTGTTTATACCCAAGTCCGGTTTTATCAAATACTAACCTTTGACTACCTAAGAGTTTATATAAAGTTTCATTTCCTTATGTAAATTTTGTTAATAGATTTTTAAGGATAATTATTTCATCTTTCAAGTTTTTGTTTTCATTTTTCAATGTGTTACACTCCTTAGTCATGTTAGCATCATTTTTTTTTTTTTGTACTTGTTGTTTTTCACATGCGGTACCTATAAAAGAGACAAGTTTATTTTGGTACCCAAATGACTTTGGTTCCATAAACATTAGTTTTACCCTTGAAAGTTTTAGTCATCTTAGCATTCATAATCTTCTTAAGTTGTGTTCCCTTAAGCATACACACCATTTTAAATCCATTGTACTTGTTTTTCTTATGTAGACATATATTGCTATAATGACCCTTCCTATTGCAATAATGACAAGTAATGGATGATGTTACTTGTTGTTTAGATTTTACAAAATAGTTAGCATAAGTCTTTTGTTTGATTCCTTGTTTATACCCAAGTCCGGTTTTATCAAATACTAACCTTTGACTACCTAAGAGTTTATATAAAGTTTCATTTCCTTATGTAAATTTTGTTAATAGATTTTTAAGGATAATTATTTCATCTTTCAAGTTTTTGTTTTCATTTTTCAATGTGTTACACTCCTTAGTCATGTTAGCATCATTTTTTTGCTCAAGTTCGCCAACTTTTAATTTTAATGATTAATTTTCTTTTAGTGTTAAGAAATTCATTTTCTTTAATTCTTTATACTTAAACATATAATTTCTAAAAATCATCCCTAAATTTTTCATATAAAACATATAAGTCATCTTCTTGCAAGTCGTCATTATCACTACTTATATATGCGTCATAGTGGGAAGAATTTTGGTCAATAGAAATTACCTCATCCTCTTGCTTTCTCATGAGACAAAAGTTGGCTATCTCATTTTTTTAAAAAATAAAGTGCTATCTTCACTTGATGAATCATCCCATGTCACCTTTATTGCCTTTTCCTTCTTCTTGTCCTTCTTATCCTTTCTTAGGGGACATTTGGGTCTTGTATGTCCTGGTTTCTTACACTTATAGCAAATGATTTTTCATTCTTTTTCATTGTTTCTCTTAAATTTATCTTTTCTTGAATGATCTCTTCTTTTTCAATTTCTTCCTTTGTTGAAGTACTTTTTGAATTTTTTGGCTATGAGGAGAAATTCATCCTTCTTAGATTCTTCTTCGCTTTTATCTTCTTTTTCTTCTTCCTCATTTTTGGTGATCTTTAAGGCTATGTTTCTCTTTCTTTTCTCTTTGTCTTCATCATTATTCCTTCTGTCTTCCAACTCATTTGTCATGAGTGATCCAAGAAGCTCTTCAAGTGGCAACGTCCTTAGATCTTTTGCCTCTCTAATTTCAGTCACTTTAGCTTCCTAGCTTTTAGGTAAACTTCTTAAGATTTTAGTGACAATATCTATATTTGAATAAGATCTACCAAGAGCTTTAAGCTCGTTAGTAATGTTAGTAAACCGAGTAAACATGTTTTTAATACTTTCATATGATTTCATTTTAAACAATTTATAGTCATGAACTAACATGCTTATTTTTAAGTTTTTGACTCTATTAGTACCTTTATATGCGACCTTAAATATATTCCAAATTGATTTAGCAATTTCACTTCCTAAATTTCTATTAAATTCAACTCTATCTAAGGCACAATAGAGTATATTCATGACTTTTTTATTTAGAGTGAATTTATTTCTTTCCTTAGGTGTCCATCCTCTCTTTGGTTTTAGTTCTATTCTCTCTTTGATTTTTTAGTTTTTTTCTCTCTAATCAGTACATCCTCTATTGTGGATGGAAAGTACCTATCTTCTATAATATTTAGGGCATAAGATGAGATAAATGAATGAGATAAAAAGGTTGAAAGGCCCAATAATGAGCTAACAACTATATAATAAAAAAATAACTAAAAAGTGAAAAAGCCAAAGATAATGGATGAAAATGGTGTATCGATTAGAGAACAAAATTTCAAACAATATAGGTGAAATATAATGAAACAGATGGATCAGTGTAATGTCGAACAGAGTAAATGACGAAAAGAAACGATGATGTGTTTGCTCCGTTTAAAGAGCAAAACAGTACGTACTGGCCAATACACCTTATAATGGTACGGTACCGATAATTCTACCTTCATCACCAATGAAGTTAAAATAATTATATTTCAAATTATTTTGTTAATCCTTAACTTTCAATGCTATTTTAACCTTAAAGATGTTTAAATCTGAATTTGTTGTGAAATAAAAAGTTATAGATTTTTTAGTCTTCTTTTTAGATTTTTTTTAATCGTATTTAATCATTTGACCTAAAAATTATGGTCTAGATATAAAAATTGCAAAAATAAATTTTTTTTTTCATATTAACTATCTAAGTGTATAATTTTTAATAATAATTTACACAAGATATAGAATTATAATTTTAAGATTTTTCTAAATCTTAATAATTTAACATTTTTTCTTGAATGTTAATTTTTTAAAAAAGATAAATTAAGATTTTAATTCTTTAAAATTTTTTGGCCAAAATAAAATTTTCTCTCAACTTTTAAAGAAAATTATCTCTTTTATTCTTATTTTCATTAATTTTCTTTTTAAATTAAAAAGTAAATTTATATAAGTTTTATATTTTGATTTTTCAAATTCTAATTCAAATAAAAAAAATCACTAAATAAATTTTTAATCTTATTAGTAATTCTTTTTAAATTAAATACTATTTAATTAAATAATATTATCTTAATTAATTTAAAAAATTTATAATTAAATAATTATAATTAAATAAAATACTTTATAATTATAATTTAATCCCAATAATTTTTAAAATTATTAAATAATCATTTAAAAATCATGAACTTCACATGTAAATTCTTAATCTTTTATCAATATAATTTAATTTTAAATGATCAATACATTTTAGTACGTGATCAATATTTGTACATACTGACATACTTGAAAAAATATCTCCCTTTCTGTAACATTCCAAAATGGCTACAAGCAAAAAGCAAGAAAATGAATGCAATTTCATCAGGTACACTCTCAAGTATCATTTGGCTAAGGAGTGTCTAGTTAAACAGCCAAATCCATGTTGTGCAGTTCCAGCGATCATTGAGCTCCAAGAGATAATATTCTTCTCACCAATTTCATAAACACAACCACAGCATCACTTCCATTTCCACATTTAATATACATGAAGAGAATTACCCACAAAGACAACAATTACCAAACCTAGCTTGAGTCACTAAATGGTTCTCTTTCCCTTGATCAACAGCATCTAATCCACAACACATTCAAAACGCTAATGAATTGTAGATTGATTTGGAAGAACACTTACTATAATCATGTCAGCAAAAACCTTCAATGGTTTTTCAGGATCCTCGTTCCAATCACTGCAATGCAATTTCTCATTAAAACCTTTGCAAACATCCTCTACTTGCTTATAAGTTACACTTTTGAAACACACCATCTTGCTACAAACATTCATCCAATGCATTCAAATGATTGAATCATGTGAAGCAATTTATTTGCTTTCTCATTAACCATCAATAAACAAATTTCATCAGTACATTCTCATTCATAATGGTACAGGAATGCACCAAAGAGGGTGGCAAACCCTGCCTATTGGATCAAATTAATCATATGTTAACTCAAACAGTTGGGTTCAATTTAAATGTCATATAGACAACATAAAAGGGCTGGTTTAACGGCACCTTTAACAAACATATGGAATGCAAAATTTAAATCCAACAAATGCAATGAAAACATCCAAAATGATTTGCATACAGAAATCAAGAAAAACAAAACCCTAAAAACCAACAGAGAGTAACCACCTAAGCTCTCTCGCCTCTAATCCTTCTAGCAAGTTGGATATCTTTGGGCATGATAGTAACCCTCTTGGCATGAATAGCACAGAGATTTGTGTCTTCAAACAGACCAACAAGATAAGCCTCGGCAGCCTCTTGAAGAGCCGCGACTGCGCTGCTTTGGAACCTCAAATCCGTCTTAAAATCCTGAGCGATTTCTCTCACCAGTCTCTGAAACGGAAGTTTCCTAATCAAAAGCTCTGTGCTCTTCTGATACTTTCTGATTTCTCTCAAAGCCACAGTTCCAGGCCTGAAACGGTGAGGTTTTTTCACTCCTCCCGTCGCCGGAGCCGATTTCCTAGCAGCCTTAGTCGCCAGCTGCTTTCGCGGCGCCTTTCCTCCGGTGGATTTTCTCGCCGTCTGCTTCGTACGAGCCATTTATGAGATCGAAGACTGGAAATTAAGCTCGTTTCTCGAGAATTTGAGAGAACATAGAAAATGCGAAGTGCAAGCGAAAAGAATTGGGGGTGGGTTATTTATAAGGGGAAGTGCGGAAGAGGATTTGAAAGTTCTTGGAAGGGCGAGCTTTGGTGCGTGGATTCCTTGATGATCTACGGCTGAGAATCTTTAGAATAGAATGACGAGGATCGCTATGCAGAGACAAAAGGAAATATTTTATATTGGCGGGAGTTTTAAGGCCTACCCAGATTTTAAGTTGATGTTTTTATAAAATAAAAATATTATTTTTAATTATTATATTTCCAATAAAAAAATACATTATATTCTAAAATTATATTATAAAAATAAAAATAATAAATATGTATTCCATAAAATATTTTTTAAAAATAATTTTATTAAATTTAATTTTAAAAAATAATACTAAGATTATTTTCTTTTATAATGTATAAAAATTATAAAAATTCAATATGTAATATTATTTTAAAAAAAAAATTTTACTCCAAAAGCTGTAGAAATTGTAAACCAGGCACAAATCGTGTATCACATGAAAGCCATATGTGACTATGATTGATGCAATTCTTGTTTTTGATATCATGCCTTACAGAAAGCAAAAGAAGTAAAAGCAAATATTAAAGGAAAATGCAAATGCAGACAACTGAAATGACATAACAAGTCAAGAATCTATGAAGAACTTGCCAAGTGAACTTGTTTACTTATCAAACTTGCAGAAAGGTTCTATTAGATTTACATGCTTCTGTCTTGTTCACAGCTGTTTGTGAAATATAATCACTAGCAGTTCAATATAAGTGGAAACAATTACAAATATATTTGAAATCATGATCGGAGGTAAAATATTTTCCCAATTCAGCTGCAGGGTTTATAATTTTTGAGAATCGCCATCTAACAAAGCACCTTGATTAGTGCAAAAGCAGGAAAGTATCTGTGGTCAACATCTGAAACATTAAAAAACATGAGTTACCAACTTAAGTTTGGATGTATATTCAAATTTATCACAGTTCAACTAAAAAGAAGTTACCTTGTATAAATTTACACGAGCTGCATGACAGCAGCTACTCTCAAGGTCCCATTTTGGAGAAGATCAGCAAGCTCATCAATCGAAAGAGCAGTGTGCCAGCCCCATCCCTTTGGAGATTTTGGTAAAAGAGTGCCCCTCCGTTTGAAGCTCCCAAACACCATGACTTCTCTCTTTGATGGACATATCAACTAATAACAGCTTAAGAAACACGGAGTCATGACAGATACCCTTGTGGCTAGTGTTATATTAAGTAGTAACATAAGATGTAATAAAAGAGCTACGGTATATTGTAATTCAAGGATGTAAGGATTGGTTTCTAATAAAGGCAGAAAACTGGTCTGAACTGCTTGTTGATGTGCAAAGATGCAGTATCCTTATCCCCTCTGTACAACAATTCAATGTACATAGCAATAAACATACAATACTAGAAGGAAAGGGATTTCAGTTACAAACCTGCAGCCAAAGACCATCGTTTACAGCTTTACAAGGAAATCCCTATTCTTCAAGCTGCTTTCTTACATTTAAAAGTGCTTTAAAAGGCATGTTGCAGTATAAAAGAGAACCACCTTCAAATATATTTTCAAAAGCATCATATTCCTCGCCACTCACCCCACAGTTTACTTTAGCATAACCTTTTACCTGTTTTCTATCCACAACCCTGCCAACCCATGAAAGAGCAGACATGTCACATCTTCCCCAATCATTTACCATACAGGAAACCTTTAGTACATAAGAAGCCATATTTTTGTGA
>JAXCLQ010000006.1:9291698-9343761 GCA_035584115.1 Cedrela odorata | reverse complement strand
ATTCAACTAGAAAAGTTCAAGATTAAATAGAGCATATTAAGAACAGACAATCAAGCTATTTTCTCTGATATAAAATAGAAAACAAAAATAACACATACCTGCAAGGATCTTTTACGCCCTTCAAAGCTGAAACGATAGGTAACCACACCAACAGTTAAATAAACAATGAAGAGTTTTGTAATCAATTTTCGTAGTTTTTCAAAATTCCAGCCAAACCCATGAAAACGTTACTGAAAATTTAACATTTAAAAAAAGAAAAAGAAAAAGGATTTCACCCGTAAACCACTGCCAATCATGCGATTAACAGCATTGTTGCCACCTCCACCAACACCCACAACCTTTATCTTGGCCGACTCCATAGGAGCAAACGAGCAGCTAATACTCCCTGATCGACTCCGTTTCCAAACACTTCTCCGCATCGTTTTATGACCATGAGAGTTTGTCTTATTGTAATAAAATGAAGCAGCAAATGACGTTGACGATGAAATTAACTCGCTTGGGTTTGGCACTTGAAGTGTCGCCATTTCGATTTTCTTTTCCTTTCGTTTGCAAATTGTCTTTGAAATGAAACGACAGAGAGGCTTTAGGGTTTTACAAACAACATTTTTCAGTTTTCATATAACAAGTACGATTAAGTTCTGGGAGATATTTGGGACGGGAAAGATTGCGTGGACCATCTTCATGAGAGGGAAAATGCAGTATCGGGTTATGTTTCTATGGGAAATCGAAGGGCAAACCACAACGACTATTACAGAGCAGAGCGGCTTAGAGAGAGATTTCGTAAAACATAATAATTTGCATTTTTTGTTTTATGAATTTAATTTTAACAAAATGATACCGAACGTGTTTTTACAATCGATTTTATAAAACGAAAATAATGAAAACAAGTAGCATAAGTTTTATAGATATTCCAGAATTTTGAGGCAATAATGTGAGCCCTAGTGGACTTTGGATCAAATGAGTATTTCTCTCCAAGACCAAGAAGCTAAGGTGAACCATTTGGGCTTGCCTTCTGCGGCCTTGTTTTCCTTTATTTGTTACGTGGGCCAATTAAGTTGCACTCTTTTCTGGGTTGTTGAAATATTTTTAAATAATAAAAATTATTTTAATATTTTAATATAAATATTAATTAAAATTATTTAAATATTTATATAGAATATTTAAGTATTTCTAAATTAATTTATTATAACATTAATTGCTCGAATCATTGTATGTTAAGTTATAAATAACGTGAGAATAAGAACTAAACATCAACTATCAAACAAAAATACATTGTTTTATATCAAAATATTTGTAATAAAACTCATTTTCTTTGAAAAATATTTATGTAACTATTTTTACACCAATAGATTTCCATAAATAATGAAAAAACAATTCTGAAAATAACTTTATTCTATACCCACTTTACATTTTTGACAATCTTTAAATCAATATTACTAAACGGACCAATTTCATAAAATTTGAATAATTTTACTGTCATGACTATTTAATCTAAAATTCTTAAACCCTAAATGTTAATTTCAATACCCTCGTTTACTATAGTGCTGGTGTTATAAACCTACAATGATTTTTTTTTTATATCTTTTAGTTTTTTTAATTTATAATTTCTTTATTTTTTTAAAATTACATAATAAGTAATAAGTTATAAAATTAAATTTATTTAAAATAAAATTTACATAAAATTTAAAATTTTAAAAAAATAAAAAAATAATTTCATAACTTATTATTTATTATGTATATTTAAAAAAAATAAAAAAATTATTTATTATGTAAATTTTAAAAAATAAAGAAATTATAAATTAAAAAAAACCTAAAACTTATATTTTTATATAACTATTAAGATTTATTTATTTTTACATATTTTAAAAAAATCAAATTAGGACCAAGTTTACTAAAAGACAAAAAAAAATTAATTCAAGTTTACTAAAAAACAAAAACAATTGGCCTGAGCTTTGGCCATTTTTTGTCTTTTTTTTTTTAATTTTTAATTTTGTTTATTTTTAAAATTTACATAATAAATAATTTCTTTATTTTTTAAATATACATAACAATTAATAAGTGATGTAATTAAATTTATTTATAATAAGCCAATAAAATTTAAAAAAAATGATTATGCATCTCGTATACTTTCAGTTTTTTCTGTTTTTCATTATGAATTTGCAGTAAAAGGTAAATGAGAAAATGTTGGGGTCGATCTTAGCACAAAGACATGTTAATGTAGATGCTTTGACTTATAACAATTACATTGTGCCCATGCATTAATTACTATTAAATATGTTAGAGATTGGTATATAGATTTATGTTCAATATACTATAAGAATAGCATACTAGTGATAACATATGCTAAGGAGATTGATCCAGTTGGAGATCAAAGTTTCCGAGATATTTCGCAAGAGATCCAATCCATTGTTGTCAAATTGTCGATGGGTTGCAACTAATTGATTGACCTCAAAATCAATGCATCTTATTCGCAGGAGAGAAAGTGGTTATTCGAAGATGTTCCTACTGCAAGCAACGTGAACATAATCACCTACATGCAGAAATCTTATGTGTCATGACCATACTAAGTGATTATGCATTGTGTTATTTGTCAAACATTTATTACGTTGTACTAAGTAATTATGTACTTCAGTGTATCAGTTGAAATTAAAATTTATTGTGAAAGTAATAAATATTTGTGTTTTATTTACAACTATTGTTTCAATGTAAATTTTATTTACAAATCGGTTGAAATTGTAATTAATTTAATGTTGACTTTTATATTTTGTGGTTATTTTAGTTAACTAACTAAATTAATTCCAATTTAAGAAATATAAAAAGAATTGTCATGTTTAACAAAATTAATGATTCAAATTGACAAAATATAAATAATAAATGTTAATGTATTTGTTCATTATATAAATTGAGCACCATATTTATCTCAACATAATGTACTCTATAAACTTATATATAAAGATAACATAGTCGTTCTTAAATATATAAATGATTCATCTGTATCACACCATTCCGACTTTGCATCATACAGCCTACATGTTCGCATCACATAAGGTAACAGCATGTATAATAGCTTCGGTGTCTCATCTATCTTCATGTCGAAATATCTCAGCAGCACAGAGTTGTACATGGATATTTGTCAGACATGCAAGTCAATAGCACATATCTGAGTTACCTCTTACGTGTTGTTCTATATCTAAACTCGATGGAAAAATGTCTATCTGTATTGAGCCAGAATGCATTTCTCGTCACGCATAAAGTAATTTGGTTTGTATAATTAATATGTTGTACGTGAAATGAAAACGTAACAATTAACAATTTTTGACAATACAACAGAAGTTGACAACATCATACATACATATAAATGTAATGAATTAATGGTCCAATTTGTGATAGTATAGAGAATACGCTTGTTGTCGGTGCGCGATCAAATACAAGTACTTGTCGATGTGCTGACAAAATAATAACATTTCAGTTAGATGCTGAAAACAACATTGTAATACATTAATAATATGTTATTCACTTATAGTATTTTCTAGCTGCGCATCGAAGGTACTGAGGTGTCAATGTAATCGAATGAGTCTTTATACAAGCATTTAGGTCTTCCAACTACTATAGGTACAAAGCATACAACTTATTAGGATATAGTATCATAGGATCGATAATCAAGTTTGCCGAATATTAGGGTAGCAATTTGATGAAAGGGCATCCATTACTTCTCTTCACATTATTAGTGTACGGACTCTTGCCATTTACCCTTCCTGTTTGTTCCACCGAATTGACTCTCTTGTCAGAGTGGTGCGAGTCTATGCTGTATATTAACATATACATTACCTCAACACACTGTAAATCCTCTGCCTACAACAGAATATTAATTACAAGCTAAAAAATAAACAATTTCTTATATTCGCATAAACTAATGTTACCGCAACTTATTCAATTTCATTATGATTACTTGAACGGGTGAGCCGATTGGTGACAACTACAGTTGAGTAGACACTTGTGGCAGAGTGGACAACTGTAATAATGAGTGAAAATATACTATCATTGCATTAACCTTATTTTCAATTCGGGCGATATTATCCCTGTACTCCTGCCTTAAAGCCTACATAGTTGTACTTATAGCATCAAAGTGGTCCATTACATTCCTTCTAAACTCATCATTGTAAAGCGATCTATGCGCGTCATAAGAATGATAATATGGCGACGATGCAGGCAAAAAATGCGTCAGCGATGCAAGTGATAAATGCAACAACGGTGTGAGTGAAAAATAAGCTGCCAGTATGGGGGAAAAATGCTCCAACAGTGCAGCAAATAAATGCGATAGCAATGCTGAGGAATAATAGAATGGTACCGCGGGTATATAATGCGGCGACGATATATAATGTGTCGATGAGGGTGGATTATGCCTTGTGGGGTGACTTACAACAAGTGATCGTATGTATGTCAGACACCAACACAATCCACTAAATTGTCCAACAAATCATGATACTATTAGATATGAACCTTGGTTGTTCGTCCCTTGGAAATCATAGTTGCATTGGTATAATAACCTATAACTCAAGCATTAAGTGTAACATCCCCAAGTTTGAGGTGTTACCGACAGATGACAGATCCGTCCCATCACCCTAAGCCTTACACAACTTGTTATACATATATTCTCAATCAAATTATAATCCAAATTACATATCTCAGGGCATCATATCATCACTGCTGACACACACACACACACACACATACACATATATATACAATCTTCAATGATGCAATTCATCTCAAAATAATACAGACTGTACATTTGTCAGTCTATATACATGCAATTCCATGTCTCAGTAACATATATTGCATAACATACAAAATAAAACAATGAGTCTCTATGTGAGATGAAACCGACACAGTGATGCCTGCGATTGATGACCTTTTCTCTACATCGTATTTCCAGGGCCACTATATCTACTCACTAAGTTACAGAATCCTACAAAACTGGAAAGGAAAGGGGATGAGTCTTACTAGACTCAGTGAGTGGATGCTACACACATAACATCATCTCAAATACTTATACATTTATATCTTGTCATCATTTGCATATTCATATAAAATATAGATGCATATGTCAGTTCTGTACATTTGAAAAGAACATTTGCAACTGTATCAACCACAGCATCCAACACATGTTATACATAACATACTGGTGTCTAAGGGCATTCCCCTCAAACACCAAATGAGTTTACTAGTGACTCTAGGCACTATGCATCGCTATTTCCCAAGACACTGAATAATACCAGTGATTAAGGGTGTTACGTTCTGTCATCCCCTCAATACATGGAAATAACCTGTAGGTACCCTTGAAGCGTTACATTCTACCATCCCCCAAGTTATAACTCAATCATCAGAGGCGTTACACATCGTCATCCTTTTTTTTTCCAATTCTCAATTACTGTATACACAATAATTTATAAGATCAAGATACTCAATTCTTTTCATTTTATAATACAGCACAATATATATTCCACTCGTTATACACAAACCACTCTCAGTCATATAATGCAATCATTATTTCTAATATTACATTACAACATGTAAACATCATTGTCAATCAATCATCTAATCACAATTTGGAATCATATAATTCAGTTTCATATGCATTCTCGGTACTAGTTCCATATGTACTCTTAGTGTTAAGTTCATGTGCATTTTCAATATTATTCTCATAAACACACATGCATATAGACATACATATATACGAACAAACATCCACTCACTAGTATCAGCTACAGTGTACTTGATCTACTCAGGATCGATGGACAATTGACCTGACGATCTACAATATATATACTACTATATTAGATTCTTTCATACAACTAAACATATATACAATTATGTTATGCATGTAATCTGCCCCCTTTACAAAATTAAACTAAATTTATACATATTGGACATCTGTATAGTACTTATTGCTCATCGACTAATTTCAAACTTATAGTGTATAGCATTGGTAAGATATCTCAACCTAATTTTCTCATGACATATTCCACTATGTGTCTAGTTTCTACCATTTTTTGCATATTTGAATTTCGAATCCCGATGCTCAAGTTATAACTGTTTTTTGCCACCCTAATCAATGTAATTACTATGAACCGTCAACAAGACAACTTGATTCTAACAAAAATCTGTATTGCCTTGCTCAACATCTTGACCTGATTTTTATGTCATGCCCTTATGTGTTTGGTTTATGTAATATTATACTGTTTATCAGTTCAAGGTCTAGAACTCATGAAATTTTCATTTTATCGAACCCTGCGTAGAAATTACCTACAGCCAATGCTCATACATTTCGCTCGCTCCCTCGCGCGCTCGGCACTCTGCTCATGTGCGCTACCCCTTACACATCTTATAACATTCATATACTATAATTTTATTAACTCAAAACAGTTACCACAAAAACACACAACTGTAACTCACTAGTGTCGCAAGTTTTGTGTTCCGATTTTTTGGTTACACCAAACCACTCACATTAATACTTTGAAGCTTATTGGCATCACTTCATACATTAAATGTTCACAACACAACCACAATTCCACACAGTCACATATTGCCCTAATTTATTTTATGCAAATTCAATCATTTAGGCAACACAATTACACAAAACATGTCATAATCTCACACATACAATAACCATTAAGCACACAATTGCATTTCAAATTACTAATTTTCAATTCGAATAACATTACTTATCTTTTTACTTGTTAAATCCACCCCCCTTGGTTGTGTTTGCTTTCTTAGCCTTGCCTCCTCTCACCCAAACTCTTTCCCTACCAGATTCTCCAAGTTTTCTCGCTACACTCCTTTTATTTCCTCTCAGTCTCAGCTCACTTCCAACTTCTCTTTATCCTCCACTTTAGTTCGACCATTCCTTCATTGTCTCATAGCAATTTGGCCACAACTTTCACCTCTCTCACCCCATTCGACCATCTCTCTTCCTTGCTCACCAAATCCTAACAGATAAACACATTTCCTTGCTTAATTCCCGGCCAACCATACCTTTTCATTCACAGTTTTTCTTCACTTCATCACCTCTCATGGCTAGGCTTCATTTCTCCTCCCTTAATCAGTTTCAATTTGGCCGAATTCTTCTTCATGCAAACCGAAATCCCACCTCTCTTTTATTGTAATTTTCTTTCTCCCTCTCGATGTTTAGCTCTTTGGCCTTTGTAAAATGAAATAAAACTGATTGTGACTGGGTTTTTAAAGGTCTAAGGGGTATATAAATGTGTATGGTTATATACGATATAAGTTTTATATGTATATACATGTGTCATCATAACTTAAATAATTTGTATAAGTTTGGTACAATCATTATATATGTGTGTGTGTGTATTCATATATTGTCATAAGTTTAGACAATGTGCACATGTATAATACAAGCATTATATATATACATTTATGTATTGCTACAAGTTTACATAATTCACATATGTATTGTACTAACATTATATATATATATATATTATATAATATATTGCCACTAATTTGATTTATATTCACATACATGATACAACCACCATATATATGTGTATCATTGTTACTACTTGTAGTGTTACCCGTATGTGCTACTTTTATAAGCTTGTATTATGTATTATTAGTAGGCCTAATTATGAGGTCACGATAATTCTCTCCCCCGCTGCCGCGGCCACCCCCCCCCCCTCCCCCCCCCCCCCCCCCCTCCCCACTTAAAATGATTTGTCATCAAATCGAATTTAACTAAGGATATAAAACATACCTTAATCAATGAATAATTAGGAAAATTGTCTATGCAAAACTTACTTAGATTCCCAAGTGGCCTTTTGATCCTTATGATGCTGCTATATCATCTTGACTGAAGGAATTTGCCTGGAGCGAAGTTTCCTGACCTCTCTGTTCACTGTCACCACCAGTTGCTCCAAATGGGACAAGTTCTGGTCGATGTTAACCATCTATGGTTCTAATATGTGCGACTTATCATGAACATATGAGTCACACATACTTCCGGAGCATAGAAACATGAAACACATGATGGATTTTTTCCATGCTTGGAGAAAGTGCATACTCATATGCTCGGTTTCCCACCTTTTTGAGAATTTGGAATGGGCCAATATATCTTAGACTCAATTTACTCTTCTTACCAAACCTCATTACTTCTTTAAATAGAGAAATCTTCATAAATAAATCATCCCCCACAATGAACTCTAAATTCCGTCTCCGATGGTCTGCACAGGATTTTTGTTAATTTTGTACCGTCTTTATTCTTTCTCTGATCAGTTTTACTTTTTCCACAGAATCTTGCATTAGATTAGGTCCTAACAGCTTATACTTACCCACCTCAAAGCATTCCACTGGAGATCTACATTTTTTATCATATAGGGCTTCAAATGGAGCCATCTGAATACTTGCCTAATAGTTGTTATTATATGCAAACTCAATTAACAGCAAGCGCATGTCCTAATTACCCTTGAAATCAAGTACACAAGCTCTCAACATATCTTCCAATATTTGAATGGTATGCTTAGACTGACTATCTGTCTGAGGGTGAAAGAATGTACTAAAATGTAGCTGTATACCTAAAGCCTCCTTGAATGATTGCCAGAATTTAGATGTGAACTAAATACCTCTATCTGAGACAATCGAGATAAGAATACCATGAAGTGATACTATCCTTCTAAACAGATTCTGGATTTAAATAGATTTTGGTATACTGAGTTGTAGTGTAAGTAGTCTTTATTGGGAAAAAATGTGCGAACTTAGTCAACCAATCAACAACCACCCAAATAGAGTCATAACCCTTTTAGGAGTCTGCGAAAGTCCAACTACAAAATCCACAATAATCTGATCCCATTTTTACTCAAGAACCTCTAAACTCTGCAATTTTCCTACTGGTATCTGGTGCTCAGCCTTTACCTGCTGACAGGTAAAACATCGTGTCACATACTCTATAATGTCTATCTTCATCCCTTCTCACTAGTACAAATCTCTCAAATCATGATACATCTTGGCGATACTAGAATGTATCACATATGATGAAGCATGAACCTTCTTCGACAATGAATGTTTCAACTCTAGTGCTGAAGGCACTACTATCTTATCCTGTCTCTTGAGAAGGCCCTCACTATCAACATGATATTCCGCCTCTGCATCTTACCCTATACGGCTCTTTATCAGCTGTACCATAAAATCCAACTCCTGAGCTGCACAAATCTCATCAATAAGAACAGACCTCACCTGAATCTGTGCCATTAATAAGCTCTGGTCTGTTATCTGAAACAACATCCCAATCTAAAACAATCATGCAACTCCTTCACCCTCTAGTGTTTACATATTGCTATATGCGATAAACTCTCCATTGATTTTTTACTTAAGGCATTTACTATTATGTTTATCTTACTAGGATGGTACTTTATGGAACAGTCATAATCTTTCAGAAGCTCAACCCATCTCCTCTGTCTCAAATTAAGTTCTTTTTTACTCAAGATATATTTAAGGCTCTTATAATCTGTGTATATATATCACAAGTCTTACCATACAGATAGTGCCTTCATATCTTAAGTGCAAAGATCACTGCCACCATCTCCAAGTCATGAGTCGAGTAATTCTGCCCATAAGGACGCAACTATCATGATGCATAAGCAATTACCCTTTCCTGTTGCATTAATACACAACATAGGCCTACTATAGATGCATTACAATATACTGTATACCCTATTTTATCTGTTGGCAACACCAATATAGGAGCGGTAGTTAATCTTTCCTTTAATTCCTGAAAACTCCTCTCACAGGCATCTAACCACTCGAATTTAACATTCTTTTGAGTTAGTCATGTTAACGAAGCAATAATTCTAGAAAAGTTCTCTACAAAATGCCTGTAATACCTAGCTAACCTCAAAAAACTCTGTATCTCTGTAACATTGGTTGGTTAATGCCAACTCTGTATAGCTTCAATCTTCTATGGATCCATACTGATCCCCTATCTAGATACCAAATGACCGAGAAATATCACATTCGACAACCAGAACTCACACTTCGATAGCTTAGCATACAGTCTATGTTCCCTCAGTATCTATAACACCTTGTGATGGTGTTTAATATGCTCCTACTCACTCTGAGAATACACCATGATATCATTAATGAATACTATCACAAACTGATCTAGAAAAGATTTAAACACCCTGTTCATCAAATCCATGAAAGTTGCTGGTGCATTAATTAAACCAAAGGACATTACTAGAAACTAATAATGTTTATACCTCGTCTAAAATGCTGTTTTCGGAATATCTTCCTTCCAAATCTTAATCTGATGATAGCTAGACCATAAATCAATCTTTGAGAAATATTGTGCTCCCTATAGTTGATCAAACAAATCATCAATTCTTGGTAACAAATATTTATTTTTAATAGTCACCTTATTCAGTTGTCAATAATCAATGCACAACCGGAGAGTTCCATCTTTCTTCTTCATAAACAATACCGGTGCACCTTAGGGAGACACACTAGAATGTATAAAACCCTTATCTAGAAGGTCCTGTAACTGTGCCTTTAACTCTCTAAGCTCTGTAGGAGCCATCCTATACGGTGGAATTGATATAGGCTGGGTGTTAAGAGCTCTGTCTATACAATACTTGATCTCCTTGTGAGGAGGTAATTTTGGTAACTCTTTTGGAAATACATCAAGATACTCCCTGACTACTATAATCTGGCCAATGCTCACATCATTATCCTTGGAATCTATTACATATGTCATGTACCCAGTACTTCATTTCCTAAGCAACCTGAAGGCATGTAAGGCAGATATCAAGTTATGAGGAACTTCACTTCTATCCCTTTGGTACATTTGGGTTGGCTCACAGATGACTACAGCATAATAGTTTTCTCCCTATAATCCACCACTGCATGATGCTCAGATAACTAGTCCATGCCTAGTATAACATCAAAGCTCACTATCTTTAGTAATATCAAATTAGCACAACAATCGTGCCCATCAATATTCACCAAACAATCTTTTAGGATTTTCGACACTACCACTATTAAAGTACCTAGTAACTCTTGTCTTTACCCAAGCATGTAACAAAGTATGGTGAAATAAAAAAATGAGTAGCCCTTAAATCAAACAATATTCTAGCATACTAAGAGTCTACCATAAGAGTACCTATCACTACTGCATTAAACGCCTGAGTATCTTGAAGCGTTAGTGCATAAACTCGAGTCAACAGATAGTCTCTGACTTGTCTCCCTCACATTTCTACTAAATTAAGACCGAGGTGGTACTAATGATGAATATATAGATAGAGTCTGCACAAGACGTACAGGGCAATCTCTCTTTAAATGGCTTACCTGACCATACTAGTAATAGGCCCTAAAGTTTTGTTGACAATTACCTGTATGTAACCGTTTACATATTTGACATGGTGACGAGACTGACTGTGCTACAGAAAATTATGAAACTGCACGAGACGTGGCACCTTGACTATGTCTACGGTTAGGACCTTTACGCACAACCTTTTTATCTCGAGGAACAATAAAAAGAAGGCCCGATGTCTGTAGAGGTTAGCTGTGCTCGCCCTGATAGTATCTACTATGACTCTTTGCTCTAAACCTCTTACGAGACCCTTTCTTCTTCTGTCTACCCCAAACCTGCATATCAAATCAGAGAATTATATCTAAGGCCCTAGTATATGTCATAGTTTATGTAATCTGAATAGACCTAAATAAATAATCCTAAAGTCCATTCACAAACTACTTCACCTTCATCTCCTATGTACTAACTAAGTAAGGTGTAAAACGGGCCAACCAGGTAAACTGTATAGCATATTTTGATAGTGACATTTGCTCTCCATAAATTAACTACTTGAACTCCCGAGCTCTTGCATCCCTAATACTCTAGGGAAAGAATCTAGTCAGAAAGGCAATACTAAACTCAGGTCAAGTTAATGAGGAAGTAACTACACTTCTATTCTGTCGGAATAAAATATATCAATGATAAACAACATCTCGGAGTTGGAAACTTACTAACTCAACTGCTCTTACAAATGAACAACCCAGAGCAGTAAATATATGATCAGACTCTTTGATAAACCCAGACGGGTCAGAAGAAGCCTTTATCATTGTAAATATTGGCCTTTACTACTTTTTAAACTCTTGTCCAATCACAGGCTATCTATGTGTGAGGTGAGTATACTGAGGTGGTGTAGAAAGACTCGCTTATTAGGTATATGGATTTACTACAGGTACCGAAAGTTCTGCCTGGTGAGTCGGAATGGCAGCGGTAAAAGAAGGTACCGACATTGATGGTACTGCAATCCTCTACACTGGTGCCTAAGGTCGCTGCTGATGGGTAAGAAGCTCCACTAACACATTTACTGTATGCTGCAACTGCTGCATACCCGCAACTACATCATTTACTATTGGAGTAACTAGTCTCTCATCCACCTCCTCATCAGCCCTATCTTGGTGACTCTTATCCCGTGCTACTCTTGCGTCCTCAATAGTATGTGTAACTGGCTTCTACTCTGAGGCGGCATCTTGAGTTGTCTCCTCTACTTTAACTATACATTGAGGTGGTATGATATTTATATGGAAGTAAACAGGGTTAGTAGAAATTCTAAAATTTTTATATCTATTAGGACAAGACATGACTCAAGGTATAAGGACACTAGAAGGTAGCCCCTTGTATACAAATACCCTGGGTATACTACATACACAAGACACTAACACCTCCTTATCGTAGTTACCGACCACTATACCATATTCTAATATTAACTTTGTAACATCCCTAAATTCAGGGTGTTACCAGCAGGCGATAGGTTCGCCCTAACACCCTAAACCTTACACAGCCTATTATATATACATTCTCAATTAGACTATAATCCAGATTTACATATCTCAGGGCATCATATCACCATTGCTGACACACACACATACACACACACACACACACACACATATATATATACAATATCAAATGATGCAATTTATTTCAAAATAACACTGACTGTACATCTATCAGTCTATATATATGTAATCTCATACCTTAGTAACATATATTGCATAACATACAAAATACAAAATTAGACTATGAGTCTTTATGTAAGATGGACCCAACACAGTGGTGATTGCGACTGATGACATTTCCTTTACATCATGTCTCCAAGGCCGCTATATCTACTCACGAAGCTACAAAATCCTACAAAACTGGAAAGGAATAAGCTAAGTCTTACTATACTTGGTGAGTGGATGCTACACAAACAACATCATCTCAAATACTTATACATTTATATCTTGTCATAATTTGCATATTCATATAAAATTTAGGTACATATGTCAGTTCCATATATTTGAAGAGAACATGTACAACTGTATCAACCACAGCATCCAACACATGTCATACACAAAATACAAATGTCTAAGGGCATTACGCATCGCAGTTCCCTTAAACACCAAATGAGTTTATTAATGACTTAGAGCGATACGCATCGTCATCCCCCAAGACACTGAATAATACTAGTGATTAAAGGCGTTACATTCCATCGTCATCCCAATACACGAAAATTGTTAGTGTTATATGCTTTAAAATTATTCGTGTTGTCAGTTTTGTGCATATTATATTGAATTACTATTGTAATATGCATGATACATATTTATTAATAAAAAAACTATTTCAATTCATGTGTGTATGCTGCTTCTTATATCTATACATACTAATGATAGAATATACATATGAATTGTCTAAGATAATTAGATTATCTAAATAGTTCCCTATATATGCAATATCAAATGAGCATCGATGTCGCACAGTAGATACACTGAATGTCTCTGATGAATATTATGAAATAATATTAGTGCGCGTGATAAGATAGTCATATCATTAGAACGTTTGTGTGGATTAATAGTTTGATAACTTATTTCCGAATGTGACCAAAGTTATAATGAATCACACAGAAGTATGTTGTTAATAATTCATTATATAATTATACTAGTGTATTAACTACTCCTTAGACATGAGACATCATAGTTGTTGATCTGTATAGATACACATAATTTATATGGTGTATAAATGCGAGACTAATCATGTCTTCTACACGCAAGTTAGTTTGGTCATGTATTGTTTATATTGAGATACCAATAATTGTTAAATGAAATCCGTTGACTCGATACAAAAGATTTCGAGGTTCCGTTGATTCGGTCCAAATTCGAATTTCTAGACAGATATTAGTAAACGATTGAAAATAAAGTATTTGGTCAAAGCATAAATGTCATACAAAGAGTTCGTAGTGACAAGTTTAGCACGTATTGACTAATTATCCGTATATGACTAAATTTAGAATTTTGATATCTGTAAGCTCTAATTTAGTTGGGATTAGATGAACAGAAAGAGATTATCCACACAGAATGTATAATTAATCATAAAAAGTTCGATAAAGAGTTTCTTCATTGTGGTTTAGGGACTATGGCATGTTGCTAGACATTAACCATAGTCGTTGAGCATCCGAATTGTTTGAAACGAACTCAATAAAATCGATTTCAGCTCACAGCTAACTCCACAGTAAACCCAAGAGATCACAACCAATAACTTATGTTCTTCTTTGCTATGAAAGAGATTAAATATTATCCGAAAAAGAGCCAGCACTCTTGGAGATGATATTAGACCGAAAATTATAAACGATTTACTCGTTAAATAGTTTAATAATTTGAGAGCTATATTTAATGACCCGAATATGACTTAAAATAAGTTATAATATTTCATCAATATTTAGAATTATAAATAGAATTAAAATAAATTTGCTCAAAATAAATTTGACCGAAATTGGGATCAATTTATAATTTTTTTAAAATATAAGACCTAAGTGATATTTTATATTTACTATTGAGAAGCTTGTTGGACAAGCTTTGAAACTCTTTTGTCTTTAACTAAAAGACTAGAGGTACTTTAGTAAGTGAGAAAGTATATATATGGTCATTTTCTAATTTTTGGAATAATTTTTTTTAAAATTATCAAAAATATAAAAAGCTTACATCTCTGTCTCTTTAGAAATTTGGCCAAGGCAAGGAGACAATGTTTGGTTTTGATTCTTGGAAATCTTGTAATTTCAAGGTTTTTCTCTTTATCCCTAAGCTAATTGTTAGCTTAATTTATTGTATTATTGATTAATTTTTGTGAAAATTGATTAAATTCATGATTTAAAGCTATAAACCCTAAAATATTTAATTTCACCTTATCAATATTGCAGAAATAACCTGCAAATACCCTTTGGACGTTACGTTCTGCTGTCTCCCAAGTCATAATTCAATCGTCAGGAGTGTTATGCATCACCATCCCTTATTTTCAATTCTCAATCACAATATACACAACAATTTACAAGATCAAGGCACTCAATCCATTTCATTTCATAATATAGCACAATATATATTTCACTCACTATACACAGACCACTCTCAGTCATACAACGCAATCATTCTTTCTGATATTACATTACAACATGTTAACATCATTGTCAATCAATCATTTCAACACAATTTGAAATCATATCAATCAATTTTATATGCATTCTTGGTACTAGTTTTATATGCACTCTCAGTGTTAAGTTCATATGCATTTTTAGTATTATTCTCATATATACACATGTATATAGACATACATTTATACAAACAAACATCCACTCACTAGTATCGACTACAACGTACTCAATCTACTACGGGTCAACAGACGATCTATAATACATATGTTACTATATTAGATTTTTTCATACAACTGAATAAATGTACAATTATGTTAAGCATGTAATCTATCCCCTCCTTCTTCATAAGATTAAACTAAATGTATACATATCAGACATCCGTATGGTGCATAGTATTTACTGTGCATCGACTAATTTCAAACTCATGATGCACAGCATTGGTAAGGTATCTCAATCTAAGTTTCTCAAAACATATTATTTTATGTGATTTAGTTTCTACCGCTTCTCGCAGATTTGAATTTCAAGTCCTGATGCTCAAGTTATAACCATTTTTTGTCACTCTGCTCAGTGTAGTTAGCTGCGATCATCGATAAGACAGCTCGATTCTAACAAAAATATGTATTACCTCGCTCAACATCTTGACTTGATTTTTAGCTATGCCGTGCCTATATGTGAATCGTTTTTGTAAAATTTTACAATTTATCAATTCAAGGTCTAGAACTTACGAAATCCCCCGCACAGGAATTATCTGCAGCCAATGTTCATGCATTTTGCTCGCTGCCTCACGTGCTCAATACTCCGCTCACGTGTGCTACCCTATACACATCTTAAAACACTTATATAATACAATTTTATCAACTCAAACCACTCACCATAAGAACACATAACTGCGACTTACCCATGTCGCAAGTTTTATGTTCCGATTTTCGGTAACACCACACCACTCACATCAACACTTCACAAACTTATTGGCATCACTTCGCACATCAAATATTCACAGCACAACCACAATTTTGCATAGCCACATACTGCCCTAATTTGTTTTATGCATATTCAACCTTTCGGCAACACAATTACACAAAATATTTCGCAATTTCAAACACACATAATAACCATTAAGCACACAATCACATTTCAAGTTACTAATCTGCAATTCAAATAACATTACCTATCCTTTTACTTGCTAAATCCACCTTTTCTTGGCTATGTTTGCTTTCTTAGCCCTGCCTCCTCTTAACCAAGCTCACTCCTCACCTGATTCTCCAAGTTTTTTGGCCACACTCCCTTTATTTCCTCTTATTCTCAGCTTACTTCTAACTTCTCCTTCATCCTCCACTTTAGTTCAGCCATTCCTTTCATTGTCTCATAGCAATTTCACTACAGCTTTCACTCCTTTCACCCCATTTGGCCATTTCTCTTCCTTTCTCACCAAACCCCAATAAAATAACACCTTTCCTTGCTCAATTTCTAGCCAACCATACCTTTTCATTCACAGATTTTCTTCACTTCATCACCTTTCATGGCTAGGCTTCATTTCTCCTCTCTTAATCAGTTTCAATTTGGCTGAATTCTTCTTTATGCAAACTGAAATCCCACCTCTCTTTTACCATAATTTTCTTTCTCCCTTTCGGTGTTTAGCCCTTTGGCCTTTGCAAAATGAAACAAAACCGATTATGAATGGGTTTTTAAAAGTCCAAGGGGTATATAAATATGTATGGTTATATACGGTGTAAGCTTTATATGTATATACACATGTCATCATAACTTAAATAATTTGTATAGTTATATATATATATATATATATATTCATATATGGTCATAAGCTTACACAATGTGCACGTGTATAATACAAGCATTATATATATATATATATATATGTACATTTATGTATTGATACAAGTTTACATAATTCACATATGTATTGTACTAACATTATATGTAAACTCTGTTATTTAAATATAGTGATAAAATAGTCATTTAATGACATTTATTATCATACATGCATGATTTAATATTTATTTGACACATTAATAAGGTTTGGGAGAACTTAAGTTGGCTTAATAAATTATTAATATGGACTTTGTTGTATTTTTTTTTTCAAAATCTAAAAAAGAACCAAACTATAAAGTTTTAGGAACTAAATTGCAGGATTCTTAAACAATGAAAAATCAAGTACTATAGCAATCTGGTCTACCGGATTGCGAAATTGGTCAACCAGCAATGAGTGTGCTAGGGGTACGGTGGCAATCTGGTCAACCAGATTTAAAAAACGGTTGACTGGTTTACTGGAAAAAAAATGGGTTTTTGAGGATTTTTTAAAGATTTTAAAGGCTTTTTGGTCTTTTCACCTTTTATCTATATAAACATAAACTTTTAACAGTTCTTATTTATCACTCTCTTTTTAAAAAAAAAAAAAAAATTCTCCCCTCTCTTTCCTCTCTCTCATTTCTCTTGATTTTATTAAAATTTCTTTTGATTATCTAGCAAATTTTCGTCACCAAATTACTCCCCAACTTCTCCTTTTCACATTGGTACCACATTTGAACTAGAAAAGGCGAAAATAAGCAAAGAAAAAAAATGAGTTTCAAATCAAAATTAGGATTTTTGCGTTTGAATGACAAATTGAGGTTTCAAAGGGTTTGAACAAGCTACCAATAATTTTGTTAACTCATTATAAACATAATTTTAAGATTTTAAGCATATTGAAATTTGAAGGTTACTGTTCATCCAAGATTTATGTTTAATTTTGAGTAGGAAACGTAGAATTGTGTTGAATGGTGATAATTGGAAGAATATGAAATTGAATATGCTTTGACTACCATTTGAAATAATTGTATCTATATTTGAAAAAAATATAAATTTGTGTATAATTGCGATAAACGAAATTTTATGATGATATATATACGTTAAATATTATTGAGAATAGGTATAGTTGTCTTAAACAAAATTGCAAATTATGAATGATTACAACCATGGGATTTCATTGTTAAAAATTGGATAAATAATCTTTAGAAAGCTTCATAATGTAAAATGTATCAAACCAATGAATTGTAGACATATTATTCACAAATGTTGCATATAGTACATGATTGTTAATTAATTTGAATATTAAGATTTATCAGATTATGTATATGTGATATTAGGCACCGAAAATTAGCAAATGGAACGTAGTGAGCACGGGGATTAATCGTGGGAGTGGTGACCCTCCCTTTTTCTGTGAGTGGGTTTATTTTCCTTATATCATTCTTTTAAATTGTTTTTATAAAACTTATTTTTTTTATTAAATAAGGAATAGACTTATTACTGTTATTGTTCAAAGAAAATGTAGATGACCTGTGAGATTAAAATTATATGTGAATAGCCATGAGGCCAAGATTGGTATAAATAATGTAAAACCATTTGTAATTAATGATAATGATATGTTATAAATGTTTATATTTTTGGATTTGATTGTGGCTTTGTATTGGTGATATAGCTAGGAGAGCCAAGATTTGTATGTGACTATAGCTACAAGTTAGTAGCCTAGGGACTGACCTATGAAAGGCTACCTAGGTGAGTGCGCCACAAGTGAGGCAGTTATATAGGCAGAAGATGATATGCAGTTGCCCACTTACAGAATTATTGAGGACAGTCATGAGTATCATCACATGATTACTCGAGGCCAATGTCAGTAATGGGGCCAGTTTTGAAAATTAACTCGCATTATTTATCTTTAAAAGAATTATTTTTATCAAATGAGCATTATTTTTCGTACATAAAGCCTACTGACGGTCTCGGGATTACCACAGCCAAGGTAACAACTAAGAAAGGGAGCTAGCCCCGTTGATTTGAATAATAGGCCATGATTTTGTTAAAATAAATTGTTTTACATGCATTTATAAACATATTTTTATCCACTCATGGAGTATATTCCTATATACTCATCCCTTCACCTTCTAGTTTCAAGAGATCGAGAATAGAAAAGTGCATTGTATGAGTGGTGGTGGTCGATTAAGGGTATAACACCCTCAGTTATCATTGTGATCCTTGACTGATAAACTATCTAAAATAGTTCATTGGGTTTAACTTTGAAAATTTTGTATGTATATAATTATGAGTTTGAAAGGATATAATTTGATATGTACCCTATATGTATTTTAAATTAAATATACTTTAATTGTGAAATAATTTGAAAATGTCTCGAAGAGATAATTATATGTTGTTAATTATACAGGGGATAGGTACCCAAGTAGCCTTATAGCCTGAGAAGCATATTCGAGGATATCGAACGTGTCTCAAAGATCTGTGACGGTTATCACTTGTGGACCTTATGAGCAGGGGCTTGACATTATATATATATATATATATTGCCACTAATTTGATTTATATTCACATACATTATACAACCACCATATATATATATATATATGTATCATTTTTACTACTTGTAGTATTACTTGTATGTGCTACTTTTATATGCTTGTATTATGTATTATTAATATGTTTAATTATGCGGTCACGAAATCGAGCCTGCCAGATACCATGCTCACAAATAAATTACATTTATATTCGCTATGTGGCTCAATGATCTAAAACAACTCTATAATATACGATTTACCTATCTTGACTGGCTCCGACTCTAACATAGGAAGCACCTGAGGTACTTGAAAACACGTATGAATAAATTTTCATGGTTGTGTGCATTTAAATTATTTATATTGTATTAATGTAATAAAAAATTTACATTTAATTTTGAGAATAAATGCTTATGTACAGTTTGCTGACTAATACCGCTCTTCCTTGTATGCTAATGGTCCATGGTATCTCATTATTTATTTTTTTTTAACCATGTGATTCTACAAGCTAGGCACAAACTCGTATATCTGTACCTACATTATAATAAAGGACAAATAATATTAAGAACAACACAAGTACATGAATTACAAATTAAGTTAATTATTTGTGATAAATACCTAAAATACAATAGGCATCTCAATATGATTATACCTCTTTTTAAAACTCTGACCCGTCTTTTCTAACCATGCTAAGTTCTTCTGGTATTTACTATGTTAACTTGCAATTGATTGTCCCAGTGACTGAAGTGTATATTAAAACACAACAGATCCCCATGGATAATAATTAAATTGCACAAGATCCTTCGACATATCTAGCAACTATAAATTAGCATGCCTTCTTTCCTCTAACCTAATAGGAACCTCTTAATCATGTAAAAAAGTGATAAGCGTACTGTGTGAAGGTCAGGTATGGTAGAAAAATCAAGCCCATCGAATACTGTTTCAATATCATCTAAAGTAACAGACGCTCAACTGCCAAAAATATATCTCTCAAACGTGTACCCTCCAGCAGATCCATAGCAGGATAATGTCTACAGCGTAGGCCAATGATTAATGCGAAATCCATGCGTGAAAAATGAATGGCCTACTCCCCAACGAGAAACTACATATCATTGTTGTCGTCACTCATACAAACTTCGTGCAACAACGTATAATGTATGAAAATAGGTGAATGATGTAAATTTTCGATGGATAAGAAGTGCCCAAAACAAGTATGTCTAAATATATCGACTTGCACTGCTGTTAACCTTATTCTAATGTGGTTTATCACCCTAAATCGTAATAAACAGCTCGGCTCCCTATAAAAGTAGTCATCTGCTGGAACTTTCAACTGTGGGTGTCCAGCCATTTATACCCATAAAAATTACACAAACAATAAGTTCTTACACAATTTATTAACCTTTTAAATTTTTACACATAAATAAAATTAATTATCTTTTTAAATATATATATATAGATATATATTTGTTATATTTTTAGTATAATTTCCTTATTTTTAAAATTTTCTACTTAAATTAACCTAACATAATTGAAAAAAACTTATATTTTTATAAAAAAATTAATTTAAATTTTTTTATATTAAAAAAATTTTGAATTAGGGTAGCAGCCGATGGTGGGACGATGATAGGGCAGGGGTGGCGGCGTCGATGGGGTGGGGTGTGGGCGGCGATCGCTTGTGGTGCGGCAATTTTTAGTTAGGGGGTGATATAAGAGTGATCTATAGCCTAATCATGCAGTAAAGTTTTTAAATTTTTCATGCATCACATGCATAAAATAAAACATTTATATATACTATATGTTAAAATCAAGGTAAAAAATCAAAAATACCTTATCTTAGCAAGTAAAACTTGATAAATTAACTTGAAAAATATCAAGTCTCTTTAATATGCACCACCAAATGCAAGTAAAGGAAGTTAGGCCAAATGGATAGAATTTTCCTTTTCTAATTTCTAGCACATTCTTCTAACTACTCTAATTTACCATTTTAAATTAGATTTTTAAGTGTCCTTTTATACTTGGACCTCTTGGCAAATACTTATTTAATATGGGAGCCCTTTATAAAATCAATAATTATAAATTTATCTTTCTTTAACCATTAAGGAAATTATTCACATTAGTATAAAATTAATTTATAATTAATTTAATGTTATAAAAAATAATTTTTCTTAACATTTTGATAATTGGATAATCAATATTATCCATTAAGCATGTAATTTACATTAAATTACATAAAAATATAAAATAGTTAATTCTTTAACAATTTAAAGAATTATATATATATATTTCACCCCTATATTACCTTTGAAGGTGCTAACCTTCATCTGTATAATATTTTACTCTCTCTCTCATAACTTCATAATATACAAGGATATTGGTGTGACCATGAAGGTTAACTGTGGATTAGTCGTTAGTCATATTTGAACTTTTCGATTTTGAACTATTTAGCAAACTCAATGACTGTTCGTAACATTTACCAATATGCCACAACCCTTAAACCACAATGAAGAATTTTTTTATCAAACCTTACTCTAATTATACATACTGTATAGATAAAATCTTTCTATTGTCCAATCTTAATCAAAAAAGGATCATGGATGTCAAAATCATAATCTCAATTTTTTCATGAAATGTCAATCAATGTCATATACTCTCCAACACGAACTCTTCGTGTGGATTTTTAAAACTTACTATAGCTAAAGACTTTTAATTTTAGACATTTATCAACATCCGTATAGGAACTCAATGCAGCGAGAATCAGCAAAAACTCTCACTTTAATTATCAAACCAACGGACCTCATCTTGACTATCATCTAGAGCCTGATATGAATAATGCATAACTAAATCATTGACTATATACATACCACGTAATTTATCGTCTTTTTGTCATGTTTGAAAAATAGTACTAGTGTGCAAAGTGATCTTTTGACTTGAGACATTATAGTCGGAGTTCATATGAATGCCCTTATGACATGACTTTCTTTGTCACACGCACTAATATCATCTTATTATATTCATCGACAATATTTAGTATGCCTACTATGTAACATGAATGCCCAATCAATATCACATCCGTAAACAATTTTGATAATTTCATTTAACTATTAAATGAATTATCTGGACAATTCACATACATACTTTATTACATAGCATCATTCAATAAAGAAAGCAGCCTACGTATGTGAATAAAAAACTATTCTTTCATTGATAATATAAAATAATACAATATCTATAACCTTGAACTCGACAACACGAATAGGTTTTAGCATATACACTAACAGGTGGGTGGTGGCAGTAGGGCAGGTGGTGACGGTGGTAGGGCGACGGCAATCAGTTAGGGAGTGGGTGGTAGCAGTGGGGCAGAACGGTTGCCGAAAATGGCAGCAACAATCACTTGTTGAGCACAGGCCATCACTCCTGGCCACCACAAAATTTTTTTAATTTTTTCTAATTTTCTTAAAATGATTAACAATTATTAAATTTTCAAAAAGTAATCAATGACAAAATTCAAAATTTTCAACAATAACATAAATAAATTTATATTTTTTTTCTCGTCGAAAATTGTGGAGAGGTTATTGTGTGAGAATGAAAATTATTTGTTTCACATTTATATTTACATTTGAAAATTTTTTGTTTAAGTGTAAATTGATTATAATAGAAAAATTGTCCAAATTTTTTGAAATTAATTTATTTGGTAAGATTGATTTAAGGCTAACCATAAATATAAAGTGGGTTTAAAATAAAGTTGCTTTTAGAATTTTCTCAATAATGAATTTTGAGAACATATTAACTATTAAGTTACAAATTGGAAGAAAATAAAAATAAACAGAACAAAAATTCGGCACATCCTCAAATTGTATATGCTAATCCGATCCACCTGGCTAGGCCCGCCCGATCGGGCACTATAAAGCCCAGTTTTAACCGATTCCTCCGTTACAAGGCAATCTACTGAGCTTGATATTCAGCTCAAATTTTTCTCCTTCAAACTGTTTGGTTTATAAATTTCCAGGTACTAGATTGATCTTCCTTGTGTTGCTTTTTATTTTTATATAATTTTTATTCTGGGACATGTCAGATTGTCTGACCTGTTGATGAATTCCTTCAATGGCAATAAAGCTTTCATCTTTAACAGTTTCTAACAAAATCTTCAAGTGGGTAAATTTAACTGCTTGCATTTCTTCACTTTCGTGTGCCAAAAAAATCCCAATTTGCCCTGAAACTGATACAAACTCACAGCATGCCTCTGATTTTGAGGCAAAGGTTCAATCTTTGAGGAATAAGCTATGCCCGGATAATCTAACCCGGATTTTGGACAACACCGGTGATTTAGACTCTGCTTTTAAGTTATTCAAATGGGTATCCCTCCAAAAACGGTTTCAACATACTGCTGATACCTATTGTAAGATGATTCTGAAACTGGGTTTGGCTGGAAGTGTTGAAGAGATGGAGGGGATTTGTCAAAATATGGTAAACGAAAGGTTTCCGAATGCAAAAGAAGCTCTTGTTCTGTTAGTTCATTCATTTTTGAATCGTTCTAGGGTAAATGAAGCAATAAGGGTACTTGTGAATATGAATTCGGGTGGTTTTAAGCCCTCAGTTGATGTATTTAATGTCGTGTTGGGTGCTATTGTCGAAGAGAAGAGAGGTTTCCAAGATTTTCTGTTCGTTTATAAGGAGATGGTGAAAGCAGGAGTTGTGCCCAATGTTGATACTTTGAACTATTTGTTGGAGGTTTTGTTTGCAACTGATAGAATTGAGTCTGCTTTCGATCAGTTTTGGAGAATGCATAAGAAAGGTTGTTGTCCTAATAGTAGGACTTTTGAAATAGTAATTAAAGGTCTTATTGCTAATAATCGAGTGAATGATTCAGTTGCTGTTTTAAGTGAGATGTTTGAGCTTGGGATTCAACCGGAGTTGAGTTTCTATACCTGTATATTACCAATGTTCTGTAGAAAAAATAAACTAGAGGAGGCAATCCGATTATTTGAAATGATGAGAGCTTCGGATCTTGTGCCAGATGAATTGACTTACAAGGAGGTGATTAGGTGTTTGTGTGAGAAACTTAGACTAGATGATGCTAATGATATTCTTGAAGAGATGATGGAAATTGGTTTAACACCCGCTGTTGATGTGTTTGTGGCTATAGTAACTGGGTTCTGCAAAGCAGGAAAATTTAACGAGTCTGTAAATTTCTTGGAAGACAAATGTGGTTATGTAACTTCTCCACACAATGCTATACTTGAATGTTGCTGCAATGCTGGAAATTTTTTTCTGGCAAAGAGTATCTTGGAGAAAATGGCCAAGAGAGACATAGCTGATTGTGATTCTTGGAATGTTCTAATCAGATGGCTTTGTGAGAATGATGAGATCAGGAAAGCAAATGAACTTCTTGATAGAATGATTGTATCTTCAGTTCTTCCTGACTGCGCCACATACTCTGCTCTTGTTCTAGGCAACTGTAAATTGAACAAGTATGAGGATTCTCTAAGGTTATTTCGTCAGATTTGTACCAAATTTTGGGTTTTGGATTCTATATCTTACTCAAAGCTGGTGGAAGTTCTCTGCCAGGTAGAAAAGATTATAGAGGCTGCTGAAGTATTTTGCTACATGTCTAAGAATGGATGCTCCCTTCATTCTTCCTCATTCAATATGCTGATCTATGGTTTGTGTAGCACGGGAAAAGTTGATAGAGCAATTAGGCTACGATCTTTTGCTTACAGTTCCTGTACTTCTTATACTACTTTGACTTACACCACTGTTATGCTTGGATTGTCTAAATTACAAAAAGCTCAAGATCTGTTGGTAGTGCTCTCACAAATGCTGGTTGAGGGTTGTGCTCTTGACGCGGAAGTATATTGCATCCTCATACGGAGCATGAGTGCTCAAAATCGAACAAAGGATTGTGTTCTGTTTTTCAATTTAATGATAAAAGCCAGTTTGGTGCCTGACCAAGAAACAATGTGTAGTCTACTATATTGTTTGATTAACCACTCTCAGTTGCACATGGTTTTATCCGGGATCAATAAACTTGTATCTAACAGCGAAGTTTTGGATTCCACAATGTACAACGTACTGATCAATGGCCTCTGGAAAGAAGGTCTCAAACATGAGGCCTCTTATTTATTGGACTTGATGTTGGAAAGAGGTTGGGTACCGGATGCTGCAACTCACGGATTGTTGGTAGGGTCTTCTGTTAGAGAAGAAACAGATGGTGGAAATTTTGGCAATGAAACTTGTACATTGCAAGATAGTGTTAGCAACATACTTGCCGAGGGATTGGGAAATACATGACTAGTTACCATGGTTGCTGACAAACTTCGATTGGCGAACTGCCTAATTCATCTGGTGGATACTTCTCCACAGCAAAACCAAGATGGGGAGTGTATCTAATCTCCTTACTCCCATGAGTGATCAATGCTCCCATGAGAGATTGGTCTTTAATGGTAGTTGGTTGTACCAAAGCCAGGTTAGTCCATGGTAATTTGAGCATTTAATTTTCATGTGTCATTTCTAAAAATAGTAATTTGATCCATTATTATATTACCTAAATTTACTCGCTTGATTCAGAATGCATGCTCCTTTTCTTGTACCCAACCCTGCTAGAACAGAGTCTAATCCATTATACGGTAGTCTTTTCATTGTTATGGGGAAGAATTGTGAGATGAATTTAGGGAAAATTTGAATCTAGATTCTCAGTAAACACTAAAAAACACGTTGAAGAAAGTTTCCAAATCCCTTCTAGTGGAGAAGCTTAACCTTCAGTCATTTCCCTTCTACAGATGTGAACTGCTTTTATTCTGATCTGGAGATGGGAATCAATTAGATAACAAGCAGTCCCTAAAGAGTTTGAACTCACTGCAAGCTTGTCTGAGAGAAATCTTGAAATGGTATTTGTTCGGATGGCATAAAGAGAGAAAATAAAATAATTAGTGAAGAATTGAAGTCCGAAGGAACACTAGTATTGCATTCATTGACAAGGTAACAGCTGATTGCCAAGCTAATCTACCCGACCATACCTGACTGATGCAGTTCTATCAGCTATTGAGTCCTTGGCATTTCTCCTCCTTCATTGGAAATAATAAACAAACACAGGTCTCTAGAAGGACGAGAAGCATGGACTCGTGGGATCAGAAAAGTGAAATCCAGAGTATTAAGAATGGAAAATCAGAATCTAACTGCCCGGATGAAAAAATTGCTTGGAATGCAGTTTTTGTTTCTATGGAGCTCCTTCTAATCATTGTGAAATTTTATTTTAACATATGGTAGGTTACCTTTTATTGCTGTACTAACCTAGTGGAATTTATCAACTTGGTTGAATATGAAGGTGGAGTTAGTTTTCATCTGCTGTAAGATTCTTACCAATAAAGTAACATGGTGTTCAGTTTTGTAACTCATATATTTAAAAAATGTAACAAAAAATAGGGACATACAATAAAAATTTGAGAATTGTTACAAAAAAATTTCGTTGTACGATACAATTGGTTGTAACAATTGTACCGTAGCTGTGCGTTTGCCCCTTGGATTTGATAGCCTACTTTCAGCACATTTCATTTATAGAAAATAAAGAGAAATGAACACTGCAAATCTCTAAATTTCCATCTCTCAACTTTGTCTATAATTAAAAACAATGCAGGAAGAGTTTTAAAAATGACAATAGCAGTTTGGTCATACTTATATTAACAGTAATTTTTTCTTTTTTGCATGCGACAGTTCTTAATATTCAAATTGTCAAAAGTAAGATCAATTCTGGGCCATTTTATCATTGAAAGGACTGATCTATTGAACAAATGAGCCTTATGGGAATAGAACACACCCATCCCCCAGTCAACATATAAGAAATGAATAAGATAACAATGTTCAGGGCCATGATTAAATGGTACAGCGGCCGAATTTGATTCCCTCTCAAGTAACAAAGCCTTAAACCAAAGTGTGAAGAGCATGAACTATCAAGATTCAAATTTTTGCATTCTACATACAAGATTTAACTACATGCTAAAAGCAATCTTTCTATAGCAACAACAAAAGTCTAAGAAGTAGTTTAAACAATTTGTTAACTATTGATATATATGTTTGGCAATAATGCAGATATGCAATATATTTCATGCTGCATAAATTCTAGACCAAACCTAGACCCAAAAAAGGAAAAGAAGTACTTTTAGACTACAAAATATATAACCATATAGGCAGCATTTCTGCAGCAGAATGTGGATGCAACAGCTTCAGAGCATAAGGATATTGAACGAACATTGCAATTGAATTTCACAGCATTTGGCAAAGGGCCCTTAAAGATCTATGTTGAGACTCAGACAAACAGTCTAATAGAACATAGAGCTTGCAGCAAGGCAGTAAGAATTAAAGAAATGAATTTCCCAACACGAAGTGTGCCATTCAAAATCTCAACCACAACATGAAAGCATCAAGATGTGAGATATCTAACTGTATCATGTACATCATACACTGCACAACAAGTCGGACCGTTCATTATCTTACATTATAAAATATAAAATAAAATATTTCATGGTAATACAGTTCCAATTCATTGAAAATATCAATGCCTGCAGCACAAGTATCATAAATCATAAGATTCCAATCCAAACGGGCGAAGAGAAAACCGAGCACTAGTGATAGTGTGCAATGTTGCTCTTAAGAACTGAAAACACTATGCAAAACTGAAAACATCCATCCTCATAAGAAAAACAAATTAAAAGAAAAAAGATGCAAATAAATTAGCTATTATATCCGTATTCACTCGCAAAAGTACAACTGGGCTCATACTGAATTCAACTCAACTCAATTACAGAGAGAACTGAATTACAATTACACATTTATCCGTTCTGCTTACATTCTACTGAATAATGGAATGCATTTCTATAAACAGTCTAGACTTATTCTAACAGAAACAACTCACAATACAAGCGAAAGACCGAAATCAATGAACCTGCGACCTATGAAATTCACGACACAAAACAGTAAACAGAAAAACAAAAACTTTGAACAATCAAAAAGAAAAAAAAAGGAAAAACTTAAAATTGTAAGTCCACCTTGTACCTATACTGAGCAAAAATTTTAAAAAAATTATACTTTATCAGTTTGGACAGAGATATATTTTGTTTCTTGTTTGATGTTGAAAAAACTTGTAGACCCAGAAAGCTGAACAGAGCCTTCCTTATTTTTAGTGATCAAAAGCGCGACATGTTCCAAAGCTTCTCTGGCTTTCTTCCTCGACAAGGCGGCCTCTTTCGACTTCTTTTCGGCCTCAGTTCTCGCCACTATCACCGCTTTGCCCATCGAATCGGATGCAATTTTCGCCGCGCATAGAAGCACGGCGGCTGACTTACGGTCAATTTTATCCACACGGGTCGACTTGGACGACGCATCGGAGGGTTTTTCCGACATGGGGTTGCTGAAAACGGCGAAGGAGTTGGTGGGGTCGGAGCACGGAGGGCATAGATAGGGCTGAGAGAGGGAAATTGACGATGACGTGGCGCAGTGCGAGTGGGTAAAGGAAGCGCATTTGGAGCAGGAGATGCGTTTAGAAGGGTGTGGAGGATTGGAATCGTAAAAGGCGAAGCAAACGGGACAGAACGACGACGGTTGGAGACGGAGGACGCACGGTGTGCAGAGCCTACGCTGGATGCCACGTAAACGTACGTGAAAGAGGAACCCGCGAGTCTGAGCCCCGCAGTTCCCGCATTCTCCAGTTGTATTGGCTGTGATAGTGGTGGTGGTTGGCGGCGGCGGCAGGGGTGGCGGAGGTGCGTGATGGTGATTCATGGTGGGCAGACGGTTTTGTTAATTATTAATTAGGGTTTATGGGAATAAGAAGTTGTCAAAAGTAAAAAGACTTAGAATTTGATTGAAAAGGGATAAAAACGACGACGTCGTTGTGGATAATGACACCGACATTGTTGATTACTTATGGCAAATTTCTGCCAAAGGCGGCAAGAAGTTGTTGCATCCCAAATTTCTACTCATTGCAGAATTTATGTTGCAGATATTTCGTCTAACAGGTTTTGTAAGTCAATAAATAAATAGATAGGTCTTCCTTATATATTAGAATCAACGTGTTTGGGTCCAAATTTTAGTCCTTTCCAAGACCCCAAATCTCACATGGTTATGAAACTTGTCTAAGTTTAGTTTTAAGGCTCAAAAGCGACCAGAGAGCTAAGAAAAAGCAAGGAAAGGAAGGACTGCTCACTTTACTATCTTTTTTTAAAATCCTTTTTATTTAATTCTTTTTCAACCTTATCATTGGCAATCCTCTTAGTTAAAAAAGGGCCGAAAAGAATCAATGCATATTCCTTTCCTCTGCAATATATCCTGAGTCGGTACGTAGAGAAAGAGGATCATTGGGTTTCATATGTTCTTCACCATTCACTATTTTTGATGTCATCAATGATTGCCACGTGTTATTGTGTGAATCCATACGACGTAATGTTAACTATTCACTCATAACCATGATACTTAACGTAATGTTAACTATTCACTCATTACTATGATGCTTAACGTAATGTTAACTATTCACTCATTACCATGATACTTACTTATGCTGAGCTTATCAAAGAAAAGCATAACTATCGCCCGAGAGGAAAATATCTTTTAAAAATAAAATTAAAAAAATATACCAATTTTAGTGAGACCCACTCATTTTTTAAAGGTTGTGTGAAACGTATTCCGGTACACATGCCAAAACAAAAATTCATCGATCAATCCAGAAAATGATCCTACATCCATTGAACAATGTTTGCAAGTTAGAAACTGATATAATCTAAGTCACCTAGAACGGGTATGAAATATGCATCTTAAGCAAAATATTCGGCGTCTGACACTCTACTACAAGGACTCTTTGCAAGTGGATTTGTTGTGTCCCAAACCCTTGCATCTGCTGCACTGGAGTTGACGCTTCATTACGTCTTGGGATCCGATTTTCTTTGTAGTAGGTCGGCCAGGTGGACGACGAGTGGGAGGAGGGCTTACAGTCACGGCAAGCTGATAAGAAGAATCTTTCTGCACAGGCCTATCAAATTCTGGAATAGGATGTACCGACTCTGAGTATGTTGATCTGTAGCTCTCAGTCGTGAAGTATCTAGAACAATAATCATACGAGCTGCAGCCAATGCAACCAAGTACAGTAAAAGCATGGCAGCACGGTAAACCAGTAAGCTTCCATCCTTTGCAACTACAATCCAAGTGATCGATATCAACCACTTCAACAGATTCGCCACGAACCTCAAATGTTCTCCCGGTTGACAGTAACACTTGCAGGGAACGGGATTTGACACTCTCCTTTTCCAACTTTTCTTCCATGGATGGAGCTAATCTTGTTGTCCACAGGTTGGAATCTGCTCGCCTAGTATAAATCAACTCCATAATCTTACTCCGTATTACGTCAACCATCTGTGTAATTGGTAATTCATTTGCATCCGACACCCAGCTGTAGAATAGCTCTCCAAAGTTTGACGTCATATGATTATATCTTGCACCCAGAAAAAATGCATTCGCCCAATTCGAGTACTCACTCTGAAGGATCCAATTGTAAGCTTCCTGGGAAATACTTTTGATGCTCTCAATTCTCCTTTGGAAATCTTCAGGTTTTGCGGCATAAGCAGCAGCATAAAAATCCTCAATCATAAGTCGCTTCACCTCATGGGAAAATTGCCCCTTCAAGTCTTTTATAAGTTGTTCAGTCAAGTATCGTAAGCAATAGCCATGGAACGAATCCTTAAATATCTCGGCAATAGACTCCCTCAGACCCTTCCGTTTGTCCGCCACAAATGTTATAGGACAAGCATATGTTGATAACGCAGACTTTAAGTGTATTAAAAACCAATGCCAGTTATCATCAGTTTCCGCATCTACTACAGCAAAAGCAACTGGAAACACTTCATCATCTGCATCTGCAGCTGTTGCAGCCAACAATGTACCTTGATATTTTGACTTCAAAGGTGTGCTATCGAGGAAAAGGAGAGGCCGACAACCTTGAATAAAGCCATACAACGATGCATGGAATGACACAAAGAGACGATGAAAACTCGAGTCCTCCTTAGTGGTGAAAGTAGCAAGACTACCTGGATTGGTCTCCATTATCTTCTCACAGAAAAAGGGCAACTGATTATATGCCTCTTTATATGATCCTTGGAGCTGCTCCCTTGCTATTTCTTTCCCACGCCAGGCCTGAAAGTAATTTAATTGAATCCCGTATTCCTGCTTGATATCGTTGACAATATCCTTGGGCTTGTAGTTTGGGAAAACTTTCAGCTTCTCCTTAATAATACTAGCCACCCAACTCCTAGTTGCCTGGTACCCCGTTGTCACAACAGCCCCTTCACATGTATGAGTCGGATTCATCTTCTTGATACATATTAGTTGAGTAGTTGATAATCTCGATGCATGAATTCTCCAAGGACAACCTTCTGCTTTGCATTTAACAGTCACACGATGACTATCATTCTTTTTATACCTAAAAGCAAATTGATGCGCGATGGCATATTTACGCAGCAGTTCGCGAAACTCATGAACGCTGCTGAATCTTTGGCCTACACCAGTGATAGTATTCTGCCACTGCTGAGCAGCTTTAACATGCTTCTCATCATTGGAACCAACAAGAGGAAGAATGGGTGAAATTTCAGCCGGGAGCTCAATCTGTGCGTCATCAATATTCTCATCAACATGGTTGGTATCAACTACAACATCAACAGGTGCACCGAGTGGGATGATGTGATGGTTTGTACCATCCAACATGTCTTGCACAACATCAAGAGGTGCATCAACTGGAGGCGATGCTTCTGACAGAGTTGTTCTGCTTGATCTGCAAAATCAAGAATTACCAAACTTATACCAACTAATCTTAATATGATACAAAATTTCAGCTTGAACATAGAGAGACTACCTACTGCCAGGCATGTTTGAGAAATCAGGCTCAACAATTTCCTCCAATATGACAAATACATCAGCAGTGACAGAATCACCTTGAAATTTAATCATCCGCTTTAGATCCTTGTCATTGGAGATTGTAATGAGAGTTTTCTTGTTACCTGGGAGGAAGTATTTGAGAGACATAGTACTAACACTACAGTTAAACATTTCTGCTACTTCTGTCTTGAAATCATTAAACGTCATTTGTTCGTCAACATCAATGGCATGCGCATTGCCACCCTTATATGACAATGAACCATCCTTCTCAGTCTCAAATTCACCACCTAACTGACAAATCGCTATAATTTTCATCCCCGCCATGACCTGAC
Organism: Cedrela odorata; assembly: GCA_035584115.1. Taxonomy (NCBI): domain Eukaryota; kingdom Viridiplantae; phylum Streptophyta; class Magnoliopsida; order Sapindales; family Meliaceae; genus Cedrela; species Cedrela odorata. The sequence goes on along the minus strand of JAXCLQ010000006.1, from coordinate 9,310,710 downwards.
AAATTCAGGAAGAATATCAGAAACCATTACAAATAATTGGAAGAGAAAAAGATTTGAGCTAACGATTTCTGATACAATGAACTATTGGTGGCAGATGATAACCAAATAAAATTTTAAAACAATAATAATAATAATAATAAATTGAAAATATTTTTTATTCTTTATCACGGAACTGAAGTTAACCAAATTCTACTTGTTGCTTAAATTAAGTGAAAACTTTCAATTTTCGACAAAATTAATATTCAAAATTATCAAATTTGTCAATCTCATTACATATTACACAATAAAACAGTAAATTAAAACTGAATTGAACCGCTGAACGAAACTAACTGTACAGCTTCATTATACCACATCGAAAAATATTAAAATAATAATAAAAATTGACATCATTAACGACCATTAAAATTTCCTGGCAACCAAACAAAGGAAGGAAATTAGCCAGAACTCCAAAAAAGTTGGAAAACTAAAACAAATAAATCATACAAAACCCAGAAAAAATTTCACAAAACCTTTACTAAAACACTCATTAATCAAACAAAGTACAAAATTTTACCCACTAACAAATTCAAATCAAACAAAAACCCCCAAATCAAAATTAAAACAAAACCCCCAAATCAAAAATTTAGAAAGTGGGTACTAACCTTTTTCATAAAATTGAAGTAAAGATGCCTTAAAAATTTAAACTAGGGTACGAATAATTGGGTTCTCATCATTCACCAAATCACAAAACCCTGAACAAGAAGATGAGAGAAGAGACCAAGAGAGATTTTTTTTTTTTTTTTTTTTTCTTTTCATCTCTTTAATTTATGAAATTTAATAAAATTAGGATTTTATATTATACTATTTTCGTAAAAATAGGACTTAGCTTATTACCTAACCAAATCATGATTCGTGCCACGTCAGCATGAGTTTTAGTGGGGCTTTGTTAGATTTTGTCGCCACGTCAGATTGAAGTGGATTTTGATTGGAACCCATCGTTGTTGTGGGTTGTGGTTAGGGTTTCCGTTTCTATTTTATTTTTTTTTTTAATTTACCGAGTTTAAAATTTTATATTTTGAAGAAAATTCCAATTTAATAATTTTGTTATTTGTTATTTTTTTTCTTTTTCAATAATAGAAATACTTGAGAAAATTATCCATTCTTATGTAAAAGGAATTAAATAATAAATTTTATAATTTATAAAATAATTAATTACCTTATTTCATTGTCTAATTACTAAAATCACATCATTATACAGAATGAAAGTGAGGATACAATATATTTTATTATATGTATATTTTAAAATTATTTAATAAAAGAAAATTATAATAATAAAAAAATAAAATACATGTCATATTTTTATTGGATGCTTCTATTGAAATTGTTAAGTAAATATTTTTTCCACAGTCAATAACACAGTTTTAAATTTTATATGTAAAATTTTGTACATTATATATAATGATGAACTATATGTTTAAATTAAGTATAATAATATTATAGATTTGTTTAAAATTTTTAATAATTATTATTACATAAAATAAAATAAATAAATTTTTTTCTCACCCCTCACTCTATCTTAATAGATTTTATCAATTGAATCGATTAGCACCGTATTCGTCAAGTTAATTTGATACGACACAATAAAATATATTATAATTATTATATAATTAAATATAATAAATATTAAATTAATATAATTAAAAAAAAAAAAAAAGGGAATGGTACATAATTCAATATGGCCAAACACATGTACATTTTGTTTAATTTTTTTAGGCTTATAAGTTTTTTGTTAGAATTTTTAATTAAGATTTCAATTTTTAGGATAAATTTTAAACTTATAATTTTAACTTTAGTATTAAAATTTTTAATAAAATACCTTCTTGTATCGGGTGGGAAGAAGTTTAATTTATTTTTTGTATAATAAAAAAAATTAAAAAAAAAAAAAAAACAACTTGACAGATCTATAATATTGTCACATTTAGTTTAAACACATAGCGATTAGTGAGCCATGATAATATTGTATAAAGTTAAATTTTAGTTATTTTAAAATATTTATATTTATTTTTTAAAATTTAAGTTTACTATTAGAGCCATATTTATTATCTTAATTACCAGAAGATTTACTTTATTATAAATAAAATGTTGAGCTAATTATTTAATCATCTTTTATTCAATAAAAAATTAATTTATTTCATTAAAAAAATTCTAAAAACTTCAGTTTAATCAATTTTATTATGCTTCCCCTTTGACACAAAAATTTATATACAAAGCTATAATGCATTTTGTCATAACATACAATTTGCCTAATTTTCCGTTACAATTCTCAAATTTTTTCTTTACTCGAAGACCATACAACACAACCATTTATATATATATATATATATATGGGACTTTTTGCCTTTTTTTTTTTTTTAAATAATTTTTTCGGTTTTTGTCGAGTTTATTTAAAATAAAAAGGAAAAAAAACAAAAAACAAAGTCTATTAATAGAAAACGGTCAAGAACCAAAGCTGAAGAGTTAAAAAAGCAAAGCACAATGTTTTATTAGTCTTCCCTGCCATGCTTAAGTTTGTCTAGTTAATGGAATTTACAACACTTACACAAGTTTTATGATCTCCCCAGTTCATCAAAAGCAACGAAAACAATTGTTTCTGCTCTAATACAAACACACACATACATTTATCTGCATTCTGCAGTTGGTTCATGGAATCGAAACCATGAAAAATCAAAGGTGTTTCCATGCCATGAATGGCTCTTATTCATCAGAAAACTGCTTCTGCACTGCATCGAACTACGGAGAAACCAAAAAATACTGGTAAGAAACTTAAGAGCAAACGGATTCATGACTATCGAGAGAGTAAATTTCTCAGACAAGTCTTTCTCGTTGAGAATATAAGAGGTTTAGAATAAACCTTTTTCCTAGTACATCACCGAGCAACTGAGCACAAGATGAAAACATAAAATATTGCCAAGTCATACTAACAAAATATGGATGCACTAAAGATAATAAATTTGTGGAAAGACGATTCTAAATCATTGAATCAAGACACAGAACAAGTGAGGACCTAGGAATTAGAAAGGGTTTATAAACATTTCCAAAGATAACATAAAACCAAAAGGTTGTATTTGTGGATAAGCTGTCTAAGAATAAATGAGTTGATTTGGGAAAGCAACTGATGGATGCTTGAATTTCAACCCGATTATTGTTTATTACGAATGCTAAAAGGTCTGCAGCATAATCAATAGAATCATTTGAATAGCAAAACTTCTGCCTCAAACACTTTCAACATATTGAGAAGAAACACTCAGTTTCTGTGGGTAAAAACTCAACGTACTGATGTAGCGGAAAAAGAAGGATGTTCTAGTTAGGAGGAAATAAAGAAGGAATCAAAAGTTCACAGAATGTTCATGATTTCACATATCTGATAGACTCAAAATAAACTACTTCCACCTTATCAGAACATAAAGACAATAGCCTGATTTTGAAAAACAGAAGAGCCTAACTATCAGTTACTGTCTCATAACTGCACTTGTCCACAAGAAATGAATTACTAAAAATAAACAAGCAGACGAGACTACATATGTGTTAAATTAGCTAATGACATGTCGTCAAATCAAGATCATACCTTTCCACTATGAGAGAAGTGAACAAGTAAACTCATCACAAACAAGTTGGTTAATTGCATCCCTGAACCTGTAATAATCTTCTGGTTTGTTGTAAACTTGATGAGAAATCCGAGCAAATCCTGTAACAGGGTTCACTTCGCCATCTTTTGGTGAACGATAATAAATGGGTACTTCAACAGAAAAATTCTCTCTCAAGTGAGTTCTCAACTTTAAAGCATCAGAATCACTAGAAATCCCCAAACTAGCAGGCAACCCAACCATGATCATGCTCGCACACATCTCCGGCGGACACCCAAGATGTGTTCCCCACGTTTTCACCAACATCTCCCCCATCTCTACAACAGTTTTATGATTTCTCTTCTTGATTCCTTCAATTCCCCCTTCAAATCTATTAATAAACTCCAACACTTTAGGAACCACCAACTGAGCACTATAGTCCCTAGTACCAATCCACGCACTCTCTGTAGCCAACCCATTTCCGTACTCATGAGACACAACAGGATGATGCAAATCATCACATTCATCCGATTCCCTACAATACAAAAAGGCAACGGAAGGAGGGCAAAAAAACCATTTATGCAAATTGCTAGTGTAAAAATCAGCCCCAATTTCTTTCATATCAACATCCACACACCCAATTCCATGTGCAGCATCAACAAAAACTTTATCAACACCTTCTTCCCTACAAATTTTGACCAATTCTTTAACAGGAATCATAACACTTGGCATAGATGTCACATGATCAATTACAGCCAACCTAACTTTCCTACCGTTAACTTTCCCTCTTTCCAAAGCTTTCCTAAACTCGGTAACAATCTCACTATCAGAATTAACCGGAAACGGTAATTGAACTTCAATAACACACCCACCTGCTCGTCTAACGTAAGCTTCCACAGATTTTTTCACAGCACCATAAGCATAATGAAGCATGACCACCACGTCACCTTTCTTAAACTTTCCCTGAGAAAATTCCCACGCAACGCTCTTTAAGACAATAGCTGCAGCAGTGGTAGCATTATCAACAATGGATATTTCATCAACAAATTCTGCATTGACCAACTCCTTGACTACTAATCTCGATGCCAAAATCCCTTTCTTAAGTTCGTTGTAGTAAAAATGATCAGGCTGACGAAGGTACTTATGTAGCCAATTCTGTTGAGCAGAAATAACAGTGTTGGGACAGCAACCGAAGCTGCCGTTGTTAATACGTGCTATGGTTTGGTCATGGTGGGAGAATTCAGAATGGATTTCAGGGGCTGAAATGAAAGACTGAGAAAGTTTTGGCTTCTTAGGCAAGTGGGTATTGGGTATTTTGGTGTCAGCTCCATTGGTATCCATGTTTTGATTGTGATAACAAGAAGACATGGAAGGAAAATGGGTTTTCCTGGTTAGGGTTTGGAGATGGGTTTGAAGGAAGATTGTGATTATGGGTCTGACGGAAGAGAAGCTGGAATTTGCCAGGGGAGAGTGAGAGAGAATATTTGGTGACATACGGGAAGATGATTAATTAGTTACTTTTATTTGCCAAAAATATTTTCATAAATTTTTTTTACTGACAAATCATATGAATTTATGGATTTTGTCAGACTTCAACTGTAGGTGACATCATTAACATCATCAATTTTTATTCGTGCCTTCTACTATTGCAGGAAATAGGCTCTCTGCCAACTTGAAATTTAAAAGAAGTTCATTTTCGTTGACATGCAATAGCATTTCTTCTTAGTGCATTTCCACAATATACATGAAAGTGACTTTTTCCTTTTCTATTACTAAAATATTAAACCTAAGTTTCTCCTCACAAAATTGCATTATAATTGGATTTAGTGAAAAGGTTAGGTTTCATTACAATTAAATAATTCCAATCAATGAAACAAAAATATATTTTTAAAAAAATTAGGATAGTGATGTGGGGCATTGCGAATTAATAATGGCTTTGGACTTTCCTTTGTATTATCTTATTGTATTTCTTTTTGTCAATTTCAATAGGCAAGAGCAATGTAATTATTGCAACTTGTGTAAATTTCTATGCTTAACTAAATAAAGTATCACGACCCAAGAAACTATGATCCAAATATATAAATTCCAAAAAAAAAAAAAAAAAAAAAAAAAAGTTGTCAAGTGGGTGGATCGAAATCAAGCAAGAAAGTTGAAGTTTATTCCAACTTGTAAGTAGATCATACTTACAAGTAAAGTTGATCAAGTTTATCACAAGAAGGCACTTTTCTACTTATTTGACATTTCTAAACGCTAAATTTAACAAGTTGTGAAAAAAAAAATGAGCGCATATACTTTCATGTTTAAGAAATACTAAAATTTCTTTGTTACATTAGTTGAGTATTATTTCTTGGCTCAAAACTCATCAGATTTGTTTATATGAAACTATCTTAAAAATATTTAGTGTATGGTTGAGATTAAAATGTTAAAAATCACCAATTGGAATGAATTTGTAAATAACCAGTGAACATTAGCTCTCAAGTAAAGTTTTTCTGAATACATGCTTTCAAAATTAAGTAAAAATGCAGTATTTTCTAAGAAAATACATTACCATAGTCTATCAATCAAAGTCTCTCTCTTATCTTCCCTATAATTTTCTTTCATTTTTTTCCATTTCTTGAGCAGCTAGAAACAGGACAAAGATAGGATAAACACGACATTAATATTTACATGCTAGAAAGTAATAACCATGAATTGGACAACAAAATTCAACCAAAATCCACAACAAAGAATTCATAATTATACTAATTCCAAGCTACAAAATATACATGAATGAACGGCATTTCCATCTGTTTTTAGACAAACTAGCATAACACAAACTTAATCCTGGTGATCCGGTAACAATTAGATCACTGCTTGAAAATGACTAATGAAAACTTTTTAAGGGTAGCAATTGAAACCTCAATGTGCAGCTTACAGCTGATCACGATCACTACTTTCCCCTATCATAGGCAGCTATATTCTGAGGCTCACATTCTGGACTAAACAGGTGGACAAGCAGAGCAGTGGTTGAGCTCACAGAAACAGCTCCACAAGATGCCCAGCGAAGACTTCTTGGAACTGTAACTCTAGGACCTGCATGAGCATAGAATCATGAATTTTCACTGTTTTATGAGATAGAATACATGAAAATGTCAGCATCATTGCGACTGGAAAATTAAAAATTAAAATAGAGTAAATGTGAGTAAGTTGGTGGCCTGAATTCCGTCATAAAGAATAAAACAGAAGCAGAAAAGAAAAGGGAGTTAGAGAAGAAGTAGATGATGTGTAAAGCTAAACATCATCCCAGTCAATACATTTCAAATTAATAGAGTTCAAAAAGTAAGCATAAAATCTAATCAGTTTTTATTATCATATCTGCATTTTTAGTTTTTATTTTCTAGGGGAACACAAGTTACAAGCAAAGTAATATTTACCGTATAGGATTAATACTGTTACAATCAAAATAATATACGAATGCAACATCAAAAAGGACGTGCCAAACAAGTCAAATGAAAATCCACATTATAAGTGTTTTCACAGTAGACCTAACAATTAAAATAGCGCAAAGCTGCATAACAGAATTCAAGATACTAACTGCATGAACATAACCACAGATACAAAACTAATATGAATAACAAAGTAGAATATACCGTAATGAAGTCTACAAAGAACCCAAAATCCCAATGCTCCTCCAACTGTAAAAATGCCAGCTGTCTGCCTCATTAATCTAGAACAAGGCTTTGCATCTGACCTCATCAACTCACCATCTGAAAACCCAAAAAAACGCCTCAATGCCATCTATATATCGCTCTCCCAATACAATACAATTCAAAACTTTATAGCCAAAAAGTAGAACTCCTGCTTGCTTTTGCACCCTCAAGACTTGAAACTGTTACAAGCTTAGCTTACCTAAGGAATCAAGTCCCTACAATAATCAATATCAACTAACTTCAGTATGAAAACAAGAGTTAAATCCATCATAAGCTAGGTGTTAATGTAATCATGAAAAACCTTTGGCCCCACTTAAAATGATAACTAATTAATTTATTAAGCAACAAGCACAAGTTCAAATTCGTGTCGTGAAAAAATGCAATATCCACGTAAATACTTCATTATGTTTCTTATAAAGCAGATTCTTTTAACATTGATAATCACAAATACGCGCAAAAAACCATCATTTACTGGCAAAAATAGTAGAAAAAGTGAAAATTACAAACAAAAACAATCATTTTGTATTCGTTTTCAGAAAACAGTTTGTCATTGAGACATTTTCTCGAACACTTGGAAGGAAAACTTTAAGTAAGCCACTGTGATGTAGTCTAGATCATAAACTTCGAATAACAGAAAATAACTAATCCAATTTGACAATAAAATTAATCGAATGAAATTTAAGAGAAATTGCTCACCGGGTTTTGATTGAATTGGCTTGGATTTTGAAAAACTCTCTTTGCTTTTTTCAGTTCCTTCTTTAATTAACAAAGAGAATGTAAGGCAAACTACTCGGGTCGGGTCAATGGTTGTATGGACACTAAACTTTAATATGTGTCAAAGCCATGGCATGATGTGATTGATCCGCTCCGTTTAGTTGACGATAATGGGCCGGCTAGTTGGCCCAGTGGCTTTGTGTGTATTTTGATCATGTTCAACATTTTATTATTACTTTCTGTTTTTGCAAAATATTATTTCTTTTGTTAAATTGATTAAATTATTAAAGTTTATATATATATATATATATATTTGTTACGTCTTATTTTTCTTTTTGGTCTATGGTTCTATTGCATATGATAATAAATTTTATCCATGTCAAAGTATAACACTATACTATACTATACTATACTATACATACAAACCTTCTTATAAATCAATAAAGTAAAATTATAAAAAGTAATAGAATAAATGATAATATTAATATAGATCACATGACAATGATTAATAGTGTTACATCATTTTGTCTCATTTATAAAACTAATTCACACTATAAATATCAGTTACTACTACAAATAATATTGAGAGTAATTAATGGATATCTTCTTAGAAATTTGTCAAAATAACATGTAGATAGAATCATATGCAACAATCACAAATACCTATCTTAAATATGATAAAAAAAATATTAAGTTTTTTTATTGAAAAATAAAAAATTATCCTTTTATTATTTTTTATTAAAAATATTAAAATAATTTCTTTATTATTTTTCTCTTATTTTTATTTTTAAGTATAAAATTCACTTATTAGAAAGTTGAATGTATAAAAATTATATTTGAAAATATTTTTATTAGCGAAATTTTTTTAAAGTATAAATTTTTTTAACAAAAATAAATTAATGAAAAAAAAAAAACAAAACAAAAAAAAATTCACTAACAATTTATTTTTATATCTGAAAATATTCTTAACAATTTGTTAAAAAATATTTTTGAGAGTAAAAAGTAAAAACGTTCACATTTGATATTTATAGGTGATAAAATATTTCAAAGAATTATTAAGGTAGTATTTTATTATCATTTCAAAAATATAAAATATAATTTTTTTATTTTTAACTTTTTAGTAAGTGAATTTTATACTTAAAAATGAAAATTAAAAAAATAGTTACATTAATATTTTCAACAAATCACTAATATAAGAATAATTTTGTATTTTGTGTTGAAAAATTAATTTTCTTATTATATATTATCTTTGTGATTTTTATATATAACTTTATTTACCTGTTATTTTAATAAATCTCATGATAAATATCCGTTAATTATTCATAATATTGATAACAATAATACTTAATAAATATACTATTTACTTCTATCAATAATACAACTGATTTAGATCAATATAATTTATAAAAGAATAAATATTATTATAAATATAAAAATTAAATGATGCATTTTTTCTTCTCAAGTTAAGGAACTTGACTATGTAACATCACATCTAACAATACAACCATTATAATTAACAATACAAAACTTAAAAGATTCTAACACAAAATTTTAAATTTTAACACAAAATTTTAAATTTTAAATGTATTGTAGTAAATTCCTAAGTCAAGGGAGATTTTTTGAGATTGTTAATCTAAATAGGGACCCTTGATATTTAAATAATATGAGAGGGCATTTGATATTTGCCCTTTCTTATCTTAAAAGTAATTAACAAATGAGTATGGAGGAGAATTCACATTGAATAATACTTCGATATCTCATATATTCATGACATAAATTCTATGTGGAAATTTCTCCATATAAAATTATCTATTCATTTTATTATTATTTCACATATATCAATATCTTTGGATTAAGAGTTGTGTGACAATTCAAATTCAAGTTATTATCTTGTATCATATTCATATTGTAAATCATGTTCTTCGAACATAAGAGTAAAATAGTCATTTAAGACTATTTATTATCACATGTGCAAGTTTATTTAACACATTAACGAAGCTTAGGATAACTTAAGTTGACTTAATAAAATAATTAATATGAATTTAGTTGTATTTTTCGAAAAATGAAAAAGGGACCAAATTGTAAAATTTCAGAGACTAAATTGCAAGATTTTTAAACAGTGAAAAATTAAGTATTGTAGCGAAGATACTGTAGTAGTTATTGTAGCACCAAAAACGGTCTACTGGCAGAAGCAATGTTGGGGTGTATTGTAGCACTGCGGTCAACTAGATTTGGAAATGGTCGATCGACAGTAAAGGTGTTTGACGACACTATAACACTGTTTACGATACTGTAGCACAATGTTTACGGCACTATTTATTGTAAAAATATGGTTTTTTTAAAAAAATTTCAAGGATTTTGAGGGTATTTTAGACTTTTCACATTTTATTTATATATATCCAAGCCCCTAACAGTGTCTTTAAGCTTTTCTCACTCTAAAACAACCCCTAAATTCATTCTCTCTCTAAAATAACATTTTCTCACTTTTCTCTTCAATTTCTCTAATTTCTTCTGATTATTTTCAAAATTTTCACTACCAAATGACTCACCGACTTCTCCTCTTCGCATTAGTACTATATTTGGGGTAGAAAATGTGAGAATAAGCGAAGAAGAAAAATGAGTTTCAACTTAAATATGGGGTTTTTGCTTTTAAATGACAAATTAAGGTTCCTAAGGACTTGAACAAACTTTTGGTAAGTCTATTAGCTTAATATAAGTATGATTTTAAGATTTGGAGCAAATTGAAGTTTAAGATTTTACTGTTCATCCAAAATTTATATTTAATTTTGCGTAGGAAACGTAGAATTGTGTTGAATATAGATAATCGGAGGAATAGAACGTTGAATATGCATTAAATGTCGTTTGAAATAATTGTATGTATATATAGTTGACGGAAATGTAGATTTATGTAAAATTGTGACAATTGATAGTTTAGGATGACAAAAACGCGTTGGATGTTGATTGAGAATATGTAGAGTCATCTTGGACGTAAATGAAAACTTTGGAATATCCACGGTCATAGGATTCTATTGTTGGGAATCAGATAAATGGTCTCGTAATATAATATGTGTCAAATTAAATAATTGTGGACATGTATACATAAACTTCACATTTAGGTGCATGTTATAATGAAAATTGAAATTAATAAAACTATGCATATGTGATATTAGGTACCGAACACACGATAATGGAATCTAGTAGGTGCAAAGAGTAATTGTGGGAGTGTTGACCCTCCCTTACCTGTGACTGGATTTTTAAACATGTTTCTATGTTTTTAAACTGTTTTATGAACTTACTGCTTTATGAATTAAGAAATAGCTATTATGGTTGATTTGAAATACATGTAATGACCTGTTTACTGATTTGAAATATGACTGGCATTGGACCAAGATTGACATTGAAAATGCATGCTTTATAATGATATTGAAAATGAAATGATTGTAAATGTTTATGCATATGAATTCACTTGTGGCATTATATTGGTGATATGGCTAGGAGGGTCAAGTGTGTGTGACTGTAGCTAAAGGGTAGTAGCCTAGGGACGGGCCTATGAGAGGCCACCTAGGTGAGTGCACCGTAGGTAGGGTAGTTATATGGGTGGATAAGATAATAGGGAATTGCTCACCTATGGGATTATCGAGGACAGTCATGAGTATCACCACATGACTACTTAAGGCGAACGTCAGTGGTGGGCCAGTTTTAAAAAGACAACATGCATTATTTATATTAAAAATGAAATGGTTTTATTAAAATGAACATTATTTTTTTTACATAAAGCCCTCTGACAATTTTGGAATTACTACGGCTAAGGTAATCACCGAGAACAGGAGCTAGCTTAGTAATTTGAATGACAGGCCATATTTTTATCAAACTAAATTATTTTTGTGCATTAATAAATGATTTATTAAACTGTATTTTTATCCACTCACGGAGTATATCCCCATATGCTCACCCTCCTCACCTTTTAATTTTCAGGAGATCGAGATTAAGAAGTGCATTACGCAGGTGGTAGTAATCAATAAAGGGTATAACACTCTCAGATACAGTTGGTACTCTCGACTCACAGACTTGGACAGATTTGTTCATTGGGTATCTTTTATAAAACTGTTTTATGTATATCAATATGAACAAACGTGATGTAATTTGATAAGTATTTTATATGTATCTTAAATTAAATATATACTCATGGTGGGATGATTTGGAAACTGTCTCTGAGAGACATGTATATAATGAATGTGTTTATAAACTATTTTGGAACTTGTTTTGAGATGCATGTAAATGAGTGTATAAGGTACAGGTACCCAAGCAGGCTTACAGGCCTAAGGGACATGTTCAAGGATAAGAATGTGTCTCAAGGATCCATGACAATTGTTACGTGTGGACCCCACGAGCGGAGGTATAACAATTAGATTGGTTTAAAGGCCATGGTTTCGAAAAATATGTTGAAAATGTGTTGAAACATATTTTGAAACTATTTTACATGATATTAAATCAAATTGTTGAAAAGTGTCCAGTGGATAATAAATGAGTTAAATGGACAATAAATGAGTTAAGTCTTAGAGATTGATCACCACCAATATATGTAGAAGCTTTGAAATTGTGAACTATTTTGTAGTAGATAATGTCATCTTGATGTATATACGGAGATGATGTGTTGCCTTGATTAAGTTTGAATCTTGATAAAAATCAAACTAGTTTCAATTTTGAGTAGGAAAAGTTTGTGTAAAGAAATTGGAAGTGTTTATATATTTGTTTTATTGTTATTTCATTAAGAAATAATGTTGTCCTGAGGTAGACTGAGAAATGATAAAATACTGCAGAATGTGAGGTTAGGCTGGAAGGTGGCTACACCCCTATAGAACAAGTGAAAGTTAATATTACTACTTAGTCAGTCACATGGTTTGTCGTTCTTTCACTTTTCTTTTTGAATATGAACTGTGTAATGCGAATATGATCTTGCAAATTGAATGTACATTTCCAGCATTTTAGTTAGTGTAAAGATTTTCGAGGACTTCTTTTGTAGCTGGTTGTAATTAATTATAATATGAAATTTTCCTCAAAAGTAATTTTTTTTTTGGATTAGTTATAATTTCTTTAAATCGATAAAGTGTTGAATATGAAGTCAAATTGTGATTATTAAATAAATATCTCTTCTAAAATCTAAGCCTAAATTTCTTGATAATATAGAAATTTAACGAAAGAAACCAATTGTGCGTAGAGTTAATTAATTATGAATATTTTGATTTCGGGGTAAATGACATATGGGTAAATGGATAGAGAAATAATGATGAAAGAAAGGTTTGCTTGCTGATGAAGCAATTGTATGGACACAAGCAATCTCCATTGTGATGGAACCCCAAGTTTGATATTTTCATGATCAGTAAATGATATATCAAAAGTTAGTTCATCGGACAGAAAAATAGATAGGGGAAAAGAAGGTAAGAATAGATTTTCAAAATAGAACCGCAGCAGTGGTTCATCAAGCAGTGTTTCTATTACTAGCCCTGCTAGTAATTTTCCTTTTCTATACGAATTTCTTAAATTTGAATTTAGACAGAGATATGATGTTTTGAGGTCTACTTCATATTCTTAGCATGCGCAGGAAGTTAGTAGATGCTCTTATTATAATGAGCCTCACAGCTGCGTTTATGGTACTCCTCTAAAGTGTTTTTCTTATGGGCAAATAAGTCATATTGAAAATAATTGTCCAAGATTAGGACAACCTAAGTTGACCGGGCATTACACTTAAAGTGTATCAAAGAACCAGCCTAGAGTTCAGACTAGAGTATTGCTTAGAACCAGGAAATCAAGCAAATCTAAATGTGATTACAAATATGGAGTTGATCTTTGGTCAGCTCACATACATTCTTATAGACCCTAGATCTAATAAGTCTTTCATTAAAATATATACATTGGAGTAATAATTGCTTAGCAAGAGCTGTGTTTAGATATTTTAGGATCATAGTTAGAAATATTATCTTGGAGGCAGATAATATTATTCTAAGGATCTTGGAATTCGATGCTATGGTAAAAATGGGATTGTTATTGTAAAAGTTGAGTTATGGTGGACATGTTATTTCAGAAGAACTGACTAGAGTATACTTCAATTATAAATGAGTTCCAAATATATTTCCAGATGAGTTGCTTGGAATATCTCTATAATGAGATTCTCAATTTCTAGTATAGACCTTATGCTTTGATATAATCCAATCTAGATGCCTCCATATTATATCGCACCAGTAGAGCTCAAGGAGCTCAAGGTTTAGTTGTAAGAATTAATTGATGAGGGTTTCAATAGACCCAACATTTTACCTTGGGGTACACATGTTTGTTTATAAAGAATAAAGACGGTACATTGAGGTGTGTGTTAATTACCATCAACTGAATAAGGTAACCATTAGGAATAGATACTCGATACCCTATATAGACTATTTCTTTGATCAGTTGCAAATAGCGATTATATTTTCTAAGATCGGCTTGAGATATGAGTGTTATTAGTCAAGAATTTAGGAGAATAATGTTTACAAGACTCCTTTCAAAATAAGATAGGAGCATTGTAAGTTTTTTTAGTGTGACAAGTGTATTAATCAAGGGTATTAGTTTTGTAAAAGATTGAGAAACATGTATGTTTTCAAGTGATATTTCATAAGATATAAATTATAAGTAAAAATCAAATCTCAGTGTTATGACTTCGAGTGATTTTATTGTGTAAGATTTGATATACAAACTTATATAATGTTGTTACTGAATTCCTTTATTGGTGTGATCTTGAAATAGTATGAATTTTATTAAAGACTAATTAATTAATTTTATGTCGAGTATTGATATTAGCCGACGTGGTTTTAATGATTGAATAATTTTTTTTTCAAGTTATTTTTGGTGACTTAAATAAATTTTATTGTAAATGTATGTGTATTTATGGAGAGTTATGAGATTGTTTTCAAAGTATATTGGTTTTGGAGGATATGTGAATGTTGGTAAATTTAAAAGTGTTTTACGTTAAATTACAGGTTGGTTTTATCTAAATTATAGAGAAAATTATGTCAAAATTTTCTTAGTAAGATGTTAATAAATTGTGCATTTGATTCATATCAAAGGTATACTAGTATTGTCCTAAGAACAATTATAGAGACTTGTTGTAGAGACTGATGTAATTCTTACACTTGTAATTAGATAAAGTTTTTATATTGATTACAGTATGAATAATACTTGTGTTGAAAATTCTTGATGGTATTTAAATGGATTTTAAGTTGATAATATATAAATTTCTGGTTAGAATGATGACACTATTTGATTGTGAGTTTTGGTATAAAAAAATTTTGGGAAAAGAATTAAGGAGTTGCAAAGGAAGTGTCCACATCATGGTCTTCTTGATTGGTTGACTGTAGAGATAGCTTATAATAATTATTAATGGTCAAATGAAAGAGGTATGTTAAAGATAATTCTAAGTATGTATGATGTAAATGACATGAGTATGATAAATGCCAATGTTGAGTTCTTGGTAAAAATGTTTGATAAATTTAGTAATTTGAATTTTATTCCTAGTTTGAGTTATAAATATTATGGAGATAATCACATAAGTTCTGATTGTATGCAAGTAGAACAAACTCAATTTGTTTCAAATTTTAATGGTCAATAGCCGAATGATTAATATTCCTAATACATATAATCCAATTTAGAGAAATTATCCAAACATCCTTGGAAAGAACAAGGTAATCTCAACCAGAAAATAAACAGCCTTAGGTGATAGCAATTGAAAAGATAGTAAATACAACCTCAGAGAGATTTTAGAGGCTGGAATAAAAAGGTAACATATTGCAAATTCAAATAGAAATATGGACATACAATAGAGGCAGTTAGCCAATTTCATTTAGTCTCATAAATATGATAAATTATCTAGTAAGACAGAAGTCAAATATAAAAGAACGTTGCAAGGCTGTCACTTTGTGAAGTGTTAAACAAACTTGGTGAGGTAAGTGGTAAAATTTGAAATTAATGAGACCAAGATGAGTGGTGAAATAATTCGCGTTGTAAGAAAAGGAACAAATATCTTGGTAATCAGAGCGGGAGACCTCAGAGGGCCGAGGGACAAATTTCTACTCAGTGGGCTCGTGAGGAATATTGGGCTGTAATGTGGTAACTTGATAATCTAGGCTTGGGTCGGTGGGGAGCCGGCAGTAACTAGGTTGAGGGCTGCGGCGTTACATAAAAGACTCCTTTTTATGTAACGACCTCAGCCTTTTGGACCTCCCTAAGCCCAGCTACCGAGTTTCTGTCGTTACAGTTTAGAGTCTCTTATGGGCCCACTGAGCATGAATTTATCCCTCGACCCTCTGAGCACCACAAGTCTGGCTACCAAAGTATTTGTTCGTTCCTCGAAGGGAAGTTTGCTTTCCCCACTTTTTGAACTTAGAACCTCCCCTTTAAGGAGTAATTCCTACGAAAGTAAGTACCAATTGTGCTACTAGCCATGGGATTTCAATTATTGAAAAATTAGTGTGATAATGCGAAATTAATAATGATACTGGCCATGGGATTTCAATTGTTGAAAATTAGATAAATGAACTGTTAGATTAGTCTCGTGAAGCATATGTGTCAACTAAAAACACTTAGCCACATTTTCTACGCATATTTCATTTAAAAGCCTTAAAATATAAACATTCGGAGATGTGGAATTTATTTGAAGTATGTATAGTAATATTAGGTTCAGAAAACTCATAAGAAGGACCGACTAAGCATGAGACCACGTAGCGGGAGTGTTTATTCTCCTTTAAGTTATGAATAAATTTATACATATATAATTATGTAAATAGAGTGCATGTGATATTTATATGTACGTTTGTGTGTTAAACATGTTTTTGAAATATTAAAGATGAAACATGCAATAAATGTTTTTATGTACTTTACATTGATATTGGGAAATGTATATAATTGATCTACGGTTTTAAATGTTGTTTTGATATACATGCTAAACGATCGGGGAGGCCTGATTTTGTTTATGTGATGTAAAACCTTTGATTAAAAATGAATTATTTTAAATTATGCATGTATATTAGTAATAAGGCCGTTAAAGCATGATATTGTGGTATGGCCTTTTGGCCTGTTTGTTACTGGATATACTGAAAGATAGCCTATAAATGCTATGAAATGCCACATAGGTGAATGGAGCCGCAGTGAGTCTATATAAGGGAGAAAAGCTATGGTAAGCCCATTGTATACCGTGTACATAAGTGCTGTTATAGAGATCCTATGAAAAGTCCTGACATGTTGATAGGAATCTCTTGGAATTGACAGAAATACCGAGAACAATCACTTTATCACCAAGTGACTACTCGGAGCCAACATCAGTGAGACATGCGGTTAATTTGTAAATGCATGTTTTATAAATGATTTCACAATGCAAAAGAATAGTTTCTACTTTATAAAAATGATTTGCATATGATTTTATGTATAACAGGCTCACTAAAGAATTTCAACGTTACTTCTGCCAAGGTAACGGTAAAAAAAGTATGGCCAACCTGTTTTGGATGTTTAAATCAAATACAGACACGTAATCTGTTTTACTGTCATTTGTTGTACATAAAATGTATGTATGTATTTTAAGCATGACATATTAAGAATAATTCCAATATCATAATTTGAAATTCTATGTACATGTATGTATATATGTATGTATTTACTCACTGAGTATAGTATTATACTCACCCCTAACAATTTACAGCTTTCAGGTTATGGGCGTTAGTTTTAGCAGGGCTTGTGGTAACGGTAAAGAGCTTACGACGCTCTTGGTAGGTTTATCTCTTCCTTGACTCACGTGTGTCATTTGAGTCAACTGGATTTATATATATATTTTTATATATTTTTTCCTGAAGATGTATGTAAAGTATTGAAACTAGAAGTTTATATAAGAAACTGTTATTTTGTTCAACTCGTATGTGAATGATTTTCAGAAATTGATATTTATATTATTATATATTCGTTGTTGAAGAATTGATTATAGAAATCAATTCTTTGTTGTTGATAATCCTATGGATAAGAATTTCATATATAAAACTATTTTTAAGATTTACAAGTAAACCTTACATGTTTTTTTGATATATTCTGGGCATAGAAGATGTATCAGGAGGATTTGTAGCGATTGTCACAGAAGAACCCCAAGGTCGAGGGCGTGATAATAAAAATATACAAATAGATGGAGATATATGTAAAAATTATATATATAGGTAATTAACGAAAACCTCCCTAAATTTATTAAAATAACAGTTAGATAGAGATATATTTAAAAATTACAAATACCTTTCCTGAATATAATAAAATCAATTAGAAAATACAAAATTACCCTTGCCGCCTTGAAAATATTAATATAATATTTTTATTTTATTTTATTTTGTTTTTATTTTCAGTATAAAATTAACTTAATAAAAAGTTGAATGTATAAAAATTATTAATGAAAATATTTATACTAATAAAAAAAATTGAAGTATAAACCAAAATATTTTATTAATAAAAACAAAACAAAATTTTAAAGTAATTGTTTATTTTTATATTGAAAAATATTTTCAATAATTTATTCTCAAAAAATATTTTTTAAGAATAAAAAATCAAAAATGCACGTTTGATATTTATAAATAATAAAATGTAGAACCCACAAAATTTGATATAATTTAAGTTTATTTGATTTAGGCATTAGTGATGAATTTCAAGGTATTAGTTTATGAGAAAACTTGTTCGAGTTATGCACTTATAATTAAACCAAAACTTAAGCATAAAATGTCATATATATATATATATATAGACCTAAGTATGTGCTTTTATTTCTCTTTTATTTTCATGATAATTATAAATAATATAAGGACTAGATTGAAAAAGTTTTTTAAACTCAAGGGGTTAATAGGCGAAATTATCATAAATTAGGGAGAGAGTACAAATAGTGAAAGTGTGGGGCCAATACTAAAATATTCATATTATTATATTATGGCCCAATGATGTTAATAAGTTAAGCCCAAA
>JAXCLQ010000006.1:9256977-9274847 GCA_035584115.1 Cedrela odorata | reverse complement strand
ATAATTCCGAAACATGAAAGAAAAATCCTAGTTAAGCGTACAATCATATAGAGTTGCTTTCCAATAAAATATTTTTTTTCCTTTTAAAAGGATTTCTGGTACTTGAATTCACCATGACAACATAGTACAAACGGATACAAGTCATAAATATTACAGACAACAAAAATTTATGGGAGCATTACATCAGGTACATTTGCTGGTAACCAGCTGCAAAAGGTTAAGTTTTTACTGTTCTTCATCGCTATCATTGCCAAAAACCGAGGCAACAGCCACTTTTGGCTTCTTTGCAGTGGTTCCAGTCGAGTTCTGCAAAATCAGCAATAAAGTAAACAAGCGCTTGGATATATAATGTCCTTGAAAATATTGCGAGTTCTATCCAATAAAATTGGTTTCCGTAGGCAAGTGCTGCGGAAGAAGCAAGAAAATCAAGAAATGGTTGAAAGACTTAATATTCCTGTGGCATCTGCGAGTTCTATATCGGCATGTTCTAAAATTCAGGGGTTCTTGTACTGGGGCAACATACTCATATAAGCATGTATGTGTTAGAAATCAGCTTCTTTTCAAATCAATCTCAGTAATTTCCTAAACAAATAAATCATGATGTCCCAAAATTGCAATGTAACCAACTTAAGTTGGACGTACCTTGAAAGTGCCACCTTTAGAAGAAAATCCAAATTTTAATGCCTTTCGCTGATCCTGATTGGCAAGAGCTGTAGCAGTTCTTGGTGCAGCAGAGACTGGAGCAGACCCAGATTCTTCTTCTTCTTCTTGTTGCTGCTGCTGTTGTTGTTGCTGTTTATGGGTATCAGTCCTGTGTGGCGTTGAGAATGAAAACATGAGATGATATGAACAGAAAAGAATCAGGAATAGCTTAAGCTAAAAGCAATAGATGAAATAAAGACGAGCACAAAAAGATTTACATTAGAGCAAACTTTGCCATCTCCCTCTCCTGCCGTTGTTGTTCTCGTTTTTGCCAATCATCACGACTGCTAGTACCATGCATTTCTCTCATTTCTTTAAAACGCTGCAATTGTTACAGATTCAGACAAAAACAGAATACCAAAAAATGCATTACATGTAAACACATAATTTACCTTTCTGTGGTTGTGATCGTATGAACTCAGATGGGCTTCAAATTCCACAGCTAGTTTATATTGCTTGTTGCAAAGATCACAATAGAAAACCTTTCGTATTTCTTTCACCTCGGTTTGAATTTTCTGCTCACGTTCTGCTAACACCTGAATTTTCATAATGTGCACGAAGCAGGCAGTAGAAGCCACCAGGTAATAAAAACTGCAGGATATTGTCAAGAGATTCCAAAGTTGATATTCCCCTATGATATACCATTCTGGTAAAAAGACAAACATATATTGCATATGCTGCCTTCTGTTATCAGATGTGGGTTTCAGAAAAAGTAAAGGATTAACCTCTACATTATCTATTGACTCGAGTATTTATACCAACTATCTACGAGTATAAGAGCCTACCTCCCGCTTCTTTGCATTCTCCTTGGTATCCTCTAGCTCAATATCGAGTTTTCTTCGCTGGATATTTTCTTCTGCAGTGAAAAAGTCATCTTCTTCCTGTTTCCCAATTCCCAACTTTGGATCTCTGATCCCAGATTTTATTGGCTCAATTATTCCTGTAATCAGAATGTAGAATGACAAGTTAAATTTGGAATAACAAATGCATTCCAAAGAAATAATTCAGACTGAAGCCTCTTTAAATTGTGCAGAGAGTAATCAGTATTTATGACGAAAGATAAATGAGAAATAAAACTAAACCAGATAGCAAATACACATCTAGATTTCCAAGACTCAGCAAAATCATGACAACATTCCCAAGATGTAATCCACATAACCATAAAAAATAGACAATCATTAACTAGCCTAAACTACTAAGATTTATTCTGAAAACTCAAGCTTTAGTGCTAAACATGATATTATTTAAACAAATATTTAGCACATTTAATGACAAGCTTTAGTACTTAGGCATATGCACATCAATTGAGAAACAAAATTCCACAGGACATAACCTTTGCCTAAATTTGATGTAAATCTGAAAACGAAAAATGATTTCATTAATTCATAGGGTATGATTGCAACAAAATTCAACAATACATAAAACTGAACTCTAAATTACAGCATTAGAAAAGATGGAACTTAAGCAGGTTTATCTAATATATGTATATAAGCTGCGAGGTGTCGTAAATAAGAAAAAGCACACATCAGAAGCATCACTGACAGGTGAATATGAAGTATGTGGTCACTGGCAGGAGTAAACATGAATGAATTGCAAGGAATTCTGAAATACACTATATACAAAAAGTAAAGTTTGATGGCAATTCATCTTAAAAACAAAATTAATCACACACAAAAAGAAAATAAAGTTTAACTATTGTAGAACATCAGAAGTCCAGCAAAACTATACCTTGCTCATCCTTCCCGAGACCTTTTCCTTTCCAACCCATCTTTTGGAGAAGCCTAAACCCAATATTTGATGATGTCAACTTTGTATCTAATGATGCTTGCTCCACGTTTTCCAGGTCAACATTCTCTGTTGGCTTTTGACGGATGGGCAATCGAAAATCCTCAGCCAAATCCTCAATGAGAGAGTCCTGATATGGTTAGATCAGAAAATGGAGATAATACACTCAACACAATTGAGATACAAAATTTTTGTGCATGTGATTAGATATTTTAATAGTTTAGGAATTACATTAATTATTATTTCATTAGATTAAGTAAATACAAAATACAAAAACCATTTTCACAATCAACTGAATGAAATCAATAAACCAACATGTCTATCCTAAAAAAATATCAGAAGTTAGTAACCTATTGCTTACCTGCTCTTTCTCATGTTGCCGCTTGTCCCTACTGCTCAGTTCCTGTTTACTATTGTACCATCCGTATTCCATTTTTTACCACCTATATTATGAAGAAAGAAACAGAAGGTAAACATAATTATTTCCAGCAAGCAAATCAATCCAGAGTTCAAAACAAACGAGTGAAGAAAAAATTATTTGAATTCCTATGGTTCAGATTGAATCCAACATACATACTTAGTGCATGGTTAATGCATCATAATTAATGCACATCAAATAATCTCAACTATTAAAATGTAGAGTAATCAACCATGCAATTATCAGTTAAGAATACAATATGTTTAATACTAAAGAAAACTAATTAAACTACGAGAATATCACATTATAATATGTTTTTGTTTCCAACTGATTTTAATTAGTCACCTTCTAATTAAGTGTTCTTACAGAGAACATTAAGAAAGATTCTCCAGTACAAATGAATGCTCAAAGGAAAGCCATTTTCTTTATTATTTTATTATTATTATTATTATTTTATGATTATGTAAACATTTCTTCCTCTATAAGAGGTCATATCATTTAAATTTTGCAATTAGAAAAATCAGTTTAGCAAATTCAACACTAACTTTAAAGCCAGTTCACCAATCTCACACTTCCCAAATACCGCAAATTCCAAAAACAAAACATAAGTCACAACATACCACAAAAGCAAGGACAGTAATGAAATAATACTTCTAAAAAATCACTTTTAGTTCACAAATGCCGCCCATAACCAAAAAGAAGAAAATGAAAAAAATCAAGTTTTGCTTAAATTATCGGAACTCCTGGCTAAATTTCTGAGATGGGTTGAAAATAAATTAGATTTTCCCGCTGGGAAAATCGTGTGTATACATAAGTTCTATTCCAATTCATTAAAAAACCTAAAATACTTAAAACAACCAATACGACTGAAAAAAAAAATTGAAATCTTCAAAGTGATCAGAAACCCAATTGACAAAATCATGAGAAAACAATTAACTAAAAATCAATAAAGTTAGCGATAGTGAATCCGATTGATAAACCCTAAATAATGTGTAGAGAGAAAATGATTAGCAAATAAAAGACATGATCATCAACACTCTTAGTGAAAACGATAATCAAGAAATAAAATTAGAAATTAATAACAAAAAAGAAAATAAATTACCTGTTCCTGATCATAAAATGAGAGAATCAAACTCTGCTTATGATCTCGTGCTCGTCTTCTGTCGGCAGATCGATTTAAAAATAATTTTGAGGAAAAAAAAAAAGTTTTATGGGCCGAATAAGCCCAATTTAAAAATTACATTAAGTCCACCACCAATATTCTGATTACACCCTTTATAAAATGTCCAATATTCATCAAAGCACTTTAATACCATGATTTTGAGAAAATTTAGCCAATAATTTTAAAAATAACATCAAAATTGTCATAATTAAAATAATTTAAAGATTAATTTTTGTAATTTTTATTTTAAAAAATTCAACTAAAGAATTTATTTATTTTTTAAAAAAATTAAAAGAATAAAATATTTAAATAAATCCAAATAATTTTAAAAATATATCATGCTATCGATACATATTTTTAATTTTATTAATTTTGATTTTAATATGACTTTGCTATTTCTTTTTTAATTTCTCAAGATCTATACGACTTTCAAAAGAATACAAGAGTATATTTTTATTTGGTATTGTATACAATACATTGAATATTGTTATATTTATTTATTTTTAATTAACTTTTACGTTAAATATTTTAAATTTATATTTCAAATTTTATATATTATGTTTAAAATTTAATATTTTAGTGTTTTGATTTTTAGTGGTTCAATTTTCACGTTACTTAATTTTAATTTTTAATTTTTCATAAGATGTTTTAAATTTTATGTTGCAATATATATATATATATATGTATATGTTTTTTTTTTCTTTACTTTAAATCTAAACCATTGATATGATCGAACCGTTAGAATTCATAAAATTATTGATACCGGGATCCATAAAATAACCCTTTGGGACAGACAGTTTCGTTTTGCCGTTTCTGAAAACAGAAACCCTTCCCTCCTTTCTTGTCCTTCCTCGTTCATTCACTTAATCGCAAAAAGGCTTTCTAAAAATTGCTTGATCAAAACCCTAGTGTTCCTCTCCACGAACACACACAATTTCTCTTAGTACGGAACCGTAAGTTCGCTGTTTACGGCTAGTGGTTTCCTCCCTCGCGGGTTTCTTTCTGGGCTTCCAGGTTTTAATCTTTTATTTTAAAATTCGTTTATTTTACGTGTTTGGATTTTTTGTGGCGAAATTGGTAGTTTACTGAGAAAAAAAATTTGATGGGCAAACGCCAAATTTTGTTATTGACATTGCAATTGAGTGAAATGAAGAGATTCTATGTGTTTTTTTTTTTTTTTTTTGGTTTTATATTTTGTGAGGACAAATTAGTTGCTAACTGAGCCAAAAATTTTCTGGGCAAACGCCAAATTTTGTACTTGAAATTGCAATTAAAGCGAAATGAAGAGAGATATTTCTGTCATTAGGCATTGTTTTAGGGGGGCAACTTTGTTTTTGTTAGTATTTGTCAATATATAGTTAGCTGATTGAAAATCTTATTTATTTGTTTTGTTGATGTTGATGGGCTGCATATGCAATTTAGGACGTGGGTGCACATTTATACGTGTAGAATGGATCATTGCTTAATGTCTGTTCATTTCTGCTTTCTGCCTTGGTTCAAGGTAGCAAATGGTGGTTTGATTGTGTTCGCGTGGATGCTTGGATCTGTTATTGTTTATAAACATCTTTAAAGTTGTTAGGCATCAGCTTTTGCTGCATATTATTGGTTCAAAATGCTTCCGAGTGCAAATGAACAATCAACTGAAGTTGGGTGCGTCACTGAACATGAAACACTCCCGGATAGTAGTAAAAGTCCAATGAAGCCGGAGGATGATGGAAATGAGGATGGGGAGGAAGAAGAGGAAGAGGAAGAAGATGTAGATTTTAATCCCTTTTTGAAAGAAACTCCTTCACCAGAAGCTTCTTCAAGCTTGAGCTCTGAAATTGTTGGAGATTCTGAGCATGGTGAGGAGGAAATCATGACACAAGCTACTGTTTCTCCTAAAGTCGCATGTGGACAAGAAAACAAATGTAGTAAAGATGTTGCAAGAAAAACTAAGAAGAGAAAATCTGTTTTGATCTCTCAATCAGAAGTGGAAACTGTTCGAGAAAAGGAAAATGGCTCTGCAAGTAGTGGGATTGATGTTAATGATTGTATTGTAGCAGATTTGAGTAATACAACAGATTTGCGGAAGCCCATAATTGATCTAGATGACGAGGATGCCATTTGCAGGCGCACTAGGGCCCGGTATTCGCTTGCAAGTTTCTCACTTGATGAACTTGAGGCATTTCTTCAGGAAACAGATAACGATGATGACCTTCAAAATGTTGATGATGAAGAAGAGTATAGAAAGTTCCTTGCGGCTGTATTACTGGGTGGAGATGGTGATGGCCAGTCGACTCAAGAGAATGCAAATATTGATGATGAAGATGAGGATAATGATGCAGATTTTGAGATAGAGCTTGAAGAGATGCTTGAAAGTGACTATGACGAAGGTACAACAGATAAGACCCGGAAAGAGGAGTTTGTGAAAGCTAGACGGCGGCCGGAGACTAGGCAGAATAGACGCCAAAAGGCTTCTGCACAATATAAAAAGAAGCTTTTAGAACAGACAAAGAGGCCATTGCGTCCCCTCTTACCTATCTTGCCTAATGGACCCCCAATTGCACCATTCCCTATTCTTGACGGGAAAACTTTGATGCCTGAGAATGCTCAAAGCTGTCCATCTTCCAGAGCAGAAGATGGTTTGATAAATGGGTTCACTGCACATCAAATAGGCCAGTTGTATTCTTTAATACATGAGCATGTGCAACTTCTTATTCAAGTATTTTCTCTTTGTGTTTTTGATCCTTCTCGGCAGCATATTGCCTCCCAAATTCAGGGATTAATTTTTGAGATGCTTCACAAGCGCGATGAAGCAATGACATTCAGAAATGAACCATATCCTGAGACTTCCTTCAGTCCCCCCTATATATGTTCATCGGTGCCAGATGCACTCCCCCAATTATGCTTGGAACAAAGGACCTTTGATTCATCTTCTTCATTTGATGCACCGGGAATCTGCTCTCCTCCAAATATTCAGATGCCTGCTTTTCAAAACAAAGGACATGTTTTGAATGGCCAGGTGGGTTCTGTCCCAACTGTGAAGGGCTCTTTCTGGTTGCCTTCAATAAATGGTTCTGTTTTATCAGTTCTGGATGTAGCTCCTCTTAATTTAGTAGGGAAGTATGTGGATGATGTTTATACTGGTAAGTCATGTAAAAATAACTAGGTATCTTTGATGCTTTTGAATTTTTTACTTGTTGGTGGGAGTTATCTCTAACTTGTGTTACCACTGGTTCTTGATTACTATGACAGCAATTGAAGAGTATCGACGGCGTCGGCTGGCATCTAGTTCTGATATTTGCTTTGAAAGAGAACAACTGTTCCCTTTTCCTGCTTTCACATCATCGGTTGAAGCTAATGGTGAAGTTTCTAAAGGAAAATTCCCCCCAGTTGCCAATACTGAAACATCTTTTCCCGGTCAACAACCACCAAAAAGGTCACTGGCCGCCGCACTTGTTGAAAGTACCAAAAAACAATCAGTTGCTTTAGTCCCCAAGGAAATTTCCAAGTTAGCACGGAGATTTTTTCCCCTTCTTAATCCATCATTGTTTCCACATAAGCCACCCCCTGTGTCTGTTGCAAATCGGGTGCTTTTTACTGATGCAGAGGATGAGTGAGTTTCATGATTTCTTTTCTTTTCATTGGTTGACTGCTTTAGTGCTTTAAATTGGTGGCTTTCATTTTTCCTATTACTTATTTTTAGGTTGAGTACTTTTGTTGAGATGCTATACTTTTTACATATCCCCTTTTGACAACGTAGGGTGTGAAATTTGAATGCAGTGTTTAAAGTTCACAATTATACCATCTTTGATATTAGCAGTTTGAATGCAAATTTTACCATGCCCATGGAACTTGGTAGGTTTGAGAATCATATTTTCACAGCTAATCGGAAAAGAAAAAAAGGAACTCTGCAGAAATCTTACCTGGGTTTAAAATCATGATTTTTGTGTGATGTTGGCTACGTCCTTTACATGCTTGCACATAGGCAACTGATATTTTGATTTATATTTTAGGTGCTTGTGCCTCATATTGTGTAATTCGTCATCTGTTTTGTACTTCACTAGAAATGATGTTTAAGATTCACCTCGTTTATGTTGGGACTCGATGCAGATTGTTGGCATTGGGAATAATGGAATATAATACTGACTGGAAGGCAATCCAGCAACGGTTTCTTCCTTGCAAATCAAAGCATCAGGTGGTTATTCCCTGCTTTGTATCACAAACACTATGTTCTGGTGATTGTTTGTTTGAACTAAGCAGTAAACTTGTTCATTTCATTTGCATGTCCATAAGTCGTGCACTTTCTGCTAAGGTATAGAGGGACAATCTGTTGTAGCAGAGAACAGGCTAGTCAACGCATTCACACTTTTCTTTTTGCCCTTTTAATAATCTAATGGCATAACAAGGTTGCATCCTGTCATTTCTTTGTTATCTTCTGTGTGGAGGACATTCACACTAATGGTATACTAAAGGTTGCTAGCCATCACAATTATTAGTGATCTAATGTGGTAATTCTTTCAATAATATTCCATTCGAGATACTTTTTTGGTGTCTAAATTTGAATGAGCCTTTACCTTGTTAATCTACGGTGAGTGAAATAGCATGGTCTAATTGATTTAGGACTCTGAGTACAACTTTGCAGAGTCATAATGAGCTAGTAATTTTTGTCCTTTTTAATATGTGCTGATTTTTTTTGCTCTTTTAGCGTGTGTTTGTGTTGAGGTGCAATTGCTTGGTGATGAAATAAAATGTTGTCTGTTGTGCATGTAGTTGGAGTGATTTTTGTAACTTTTAAATGTGTCTTGTTGTTTATGACTTGTTGTTCATGACTTGTATTATGAGTTATTATAATACTTGTTACGAAGTTATGTGAAGGTAAAATTCTTGGTGGCTCGAAATATGGTGTATTCATAGCATCACTGTGATAAGCGATAAGTGCCTATTAACTTGCATGTGTATTTTGTGTTGCAGATTTTTGTTAGGCAGAAAAATCGTTGCTCATCCAAAGCACCAGAAAATCCCATTAAGGTATATAAACAATCTCTGCAAAATCAAAAAGTCTTCGTATTAACATTGTTCATTCTCATGTATATACCATTGGGCTTATTTATTTTCTGTTTTCTCTTTACAATGCCAAAATTCTATCATTTTTTTTTCCATAAGGGGCAAGATATTTTCATCATAGTGAAAAATCCCATAAGATAGTGAAAATTTACCTTATATTTTGACTACTCACTGCAGGCGGTTCGGAGGATGAAAACCTCTCCACTGACTCCAAAAGAGATAGAATGTATTCAGGAGGTGCATTCATTCTTTCTTTCTTAAACTAACTTTTTTTTAAGTTTTTTTTTGGACAAGCTGGTTGTCATTCTATTTATAGTCATTTGATTCTTAATATAATTTCAATTAATCCAGGGACTGAAGGTTTTTAAACTTGATTGGATGTCCGTATGGAAATTTGTTGTCCCACATAGGGATCCAACCTTGTTACGCCGCCAATGGCGCATTGCCCTTGGAACTCAAAAGTGTTATAAGCAAGATGCGGCTACAAAGGAGAAGCGGCGGTTGTATGAAATAAAAAGAAGATGCAAAACTGCTGATTTGGCAAATTGGCATCTTGATTCTGATAAAGAGGTTTGTTTAACTTTTGAAGTTAGATAACCTGTAAATGAAGCATGGAATTGGTTTGTAAGCCTTGTAATTTACCTTGGCTAATGGATAGGTCCTTTAGCTTTTCTCTCATGGATTATTGTTGATTTTAGTTACTTTCTTTTGTTGACCAGGGTGAAATTGCAGGCAG
This sequence comes from Cedrela odorata, assembly GCA_035584115.1. Taxonomy (NCBI): domain Eukaryota; kingdom Viridiplantae; phylum Streptophyta; class Magnoliopsida; order Sapindales; family Meliaceae; genus Cedrela; species Cedrela odorata. The sequence continues at coordinate 9,264,995 of JAXCLQ010000006.1, read as the reverse complement.
AGATATTAATAGCACTGATGGTTACATAGAAAATGCTGATGAAGGCCATGTCCATGAGGCATTTTTAGCGGATTGGAGACCGGGTACTTACAATAATGGTTCTTCTGGGAATCCTTGCATACGAGAAAAACATGTTACTGGTGGCACACTGTCAAAAGAGGGTACTCGCATTGCGAAAGAACCCAATAATTTTGGGCCACAAGAAGCTCACCCACCTACTACTAACATGCACGAGTTCCCTTATGCTCGTAATGATTCTCAGCATCAACATCCCTTATTTCAATTGACTCATGTTGGACATGGTGCGTTATCTAATATTGTGCCGCCAAACCATCCAGTTCCAAATGTGGCATCAAAGACCTCCAAATCTCAAGTATGTTTGCCACCATATCGGGCTCGTAGAAGTAACAGTGCACACTTGGTGAAATTAGCACCTGGTTTGCCTCCTGTAAATCTTCCACCATCTGTTCGTGTAATCCCGCAGTCAGCTTTCAAAAGTGTCCAATGTGGATCATCTGCTAAGGTTTCTGCCAATGGAAGTGGCTTTGGTCATTCTGGACAAGAAAATGCAGTTCCTCTAATTCCTTCTACGAAGTCGGGAACTCAACGTTTGATAACAACTGGAAGAGATAAAAGGAATCCAATGAAAGAAAATGTTGGCAATTCACACTTGGAAGAATCTCATGTTATCGAGGAAGAAAGAGGCATTGAGTCAGATCTTCAGATGCATCCTTTACTGTTCCAGGCCCCCGAAGATGGACGTCTGCCATATTATCCATTGAACTGTAGCGCTAGTAGTTCCAGTTCGTTCAGTTTCTTTTCAGGAAATCAACCTCAACTAAATCTAAGTCTCTTTCATAATCCACGCCAAGCCAGCCATGCTGTCAATTGTTTTAATAAATCTTTGAAGACCAAAGAATCCACTTCAGGATCATGTGTCATTGACTTTCATCCTCTTCTGAAAAGAACCGAGGATGCAAATAATGACCCAGTGACTGGAACCTCAAATTCATGCCTTTCTGTTGGTTTGGAAAGTAAATATGATCAAGGTAAAAATCCTTTCGATGCAGTCCGGATTAAGTATCCTGTCAACAGGGGCCCATTTGCTACTGGCTCAAATGAGAAGACTAATGAACTGGACTTGGAGATCCATCTAAGTTCTTCATCTGCGAAGGAGAGAGCTTTAGGAAGCAGGGACATGGCTGCACATAATCCTATGCAGTCGAAAACAATTGTTGCAAATTCTGGAGATAAAATAGAAACTCAAAACTCTAACTGTATCTATCATCAGTATGATGAAAATTGTGGCCAGGTTGTTTCAAATGCCCATTGCTCTGTACTGAGCACTAGCAACATAGATGAGATCGGTGATCATTCCCATCCTGAGATTGTGATGGAACAGGAAGAATTAAGTGACTCCGATGAAGAACTTGAAGAACAAGTTGAGTTTGAGTGTGAGGAGATGACTGATTCTGAAGGCGAGGAGGGTTCAGGCAGCGAACAAATTACTGATATGCAAGATAAGGTGGCTCTGTTCTTTCTACTTCCATTTCATTTCTTAAATTAAAGCATAGATGTGATCAGTTGTGCATACCTTTTTTCTTTAAAAAAAAAAATTTTTCATTCAACTTTGAGCTTTGGCTTGTACAGTCTAATTGGCTAAATTATGACTGATGACCATTTTTTGAAAAAATTGTTAATGGATATTGGTGTCCCTCGTAGCATTTCATTGTTCTATTTAACTGGGTGATATTGTGAATGCATCTCGTACTTTAGTTTTGCAAAGAATAGACTTTCTCATTTTCTGGGAAATGCTGTTTGAATTTGTATTAATCATGGAAACAAATTCTTGCATCATATTATTAACTCATATCTGTTTTTTTTATGTCATCGTTTAGGGATGACCTGGTCTGATGGCTTTTGTAGATTTCCAAATCTTTTTGATTTCTTGATAAATAACACTAATCTTGGTCTGTCAGAGACGTTGATATTGTACTGAAATCTGAGCTAAAATGCTTTCTAACTTTGACTTGTTACTTGTTGATAGGAGGTCTCCGGACTTTTGACAGGAAAAGCAATGGACGGAGATAGTGATGATCAACAATGTAAATTAACGACCCCTCCACATGCTCAGGGTGGTGCTTCAGCTCCCGGAAAGGGTAGCTCTCCGTTCTTAAAGTTGGGTTTGACAAGCCTGGGGAAGGATACTACAAGTAGTTCATGGTTAAGTTTAAATTCCTGTGCTGGTCGTCGTACCTGCGCAAAATCTAAGAATACAGATGGCATAATCAGTGAAGGCGGCAGCCCTGTTGCTAAAAGTACGGCTTGTCGTCCCAATAGATCTTGCAAGAAGGCAACACCTAGCACAAAAAAGGTTGCATCACAGACGCATGCCTCAGATATGGCAAAACAACTCAGCCTGAGTCCTCATGCTGGCCAGACAGCAAAGAAACCTAGAAAGCGTGGATCCCGAACTAATACAAGCTTGAATATTGGAGCTACTGATGACAAAGATGAGTTAGGTTAATGTGTGAATAACGGTGATTGCACCTTAGATGATGTTATCCTAATTAGCAAACAAGTTAATGGCGAGAAAGTTCCATTTCTCGAAGAGGTATGGTGAAATCTTATTTCATGTTGCTGTTTCACTAACATATATATGTACCTACTAACCAGGTTAGGGAGGAGTTCTTTTCTTGTTTCTCTATTGTTAATATGCTTTCGGCATTTTTAGTGCGAGTAAAGTTGATGTACAGAGATTTTGCTTGTATATTCTTGCATTTTCCCGCCCACTTCTGGTGGCCTGAAATGAATTCATCTGGAGGGAAAAATGGGGCCAGAAATATTTACCCAAATCAATTATACATGCAAACAATAATAATAATAAAAAAAAAAAAGCAAAAAGAATTCTATTCTATTCACATTCCCTACCTACAAATAAAAGCTTTAGAAAGAGATTGGATTTTGATTGAATTTCATATATTTTATTGTCATGGATTATGATGTGAAACTGTCTTATACATACATTTGATTAATTGAGTATGTATCAGATATTATATAACCTATGCATTTTAACGATTTACTTAAAAAAAAAAATTTTAAAAAAAAAAGTTTCTATTTTGTTCTTTTTAATTGAGTGTTTTATTAAAATAAATAAATTTTAAATATCTTAATATAAATTTTTGGTTGTATTATTTATACAAATTGACGTGATATTATCTAATTTTAAAAAAAAAATTATAATAATAATTGATATGCATGTTGATGCTTTAGGGGAAAAAAAAATTGAGAATATTTTAGTGTTTGTCAATAAATAGATGAAGAGGTTGGTGAGAAAGGAACCATAATTATTAATTACAAAACGGATAATTATTATAAATGTAATTGAAAAAAAATGAATATTTAATCATCATTTTCAAAAGTACACACTTAATTAACTTATAATTATTATCATAACTATATGATACCAATAGCAATAATTGGCCACACTCACCAACTTAAGGAATAATTATTTTGATGAGCCATTATCAATATCAAACACCTATCAACTTTTAATGCCAGATTATTAAAATATAATTAAGTAAAAAAAAATAATATTTAATAAATGAGATTGATTACAGCTAGAAATTAAATTAGGAAAAAAGATTGAATCGAAGTTCCGTGACATGGAGTACAATATATCGGGCATACCAAACTGTGGCCCTTATTATTTGTTAGGGTTTTAAAAGAATAAGATACCTTAAAGCTAGACAGCTTGCATGCAATGTTGTTAAACAAATTGAAAAATTTTAGGATATTGTCTTGAAACATAAATTTGAGAACAACGCAATAGATAGATAGATAGATAGATAGATGTAAATTCAATAAGAATAACATTAACAGTTTCTTTTGTTTGAATGTTTCCACGTTATAAATTTTAGATTTAATTGTTGTTTAACAGTGTTACACTACTATTATTAAGCATTATATCCCGATTTTATAACATGCGAACGTTTGCATTGGAGAAGGATTCTGGCATTGGGATCAAAAGTTTGACCGACAGAAGTAAAAATGAGATAATTAATCAAAACCATGATAAATGTAAAATTAATGAGAATTATACTGAGTAACAACAGTTCCAATATTATAAAATTCGAATTTGACGCTGTACATATATTGTTGTTTAGTAGCTATATACTACTTACTGTTAAGCACCAAATTCAGATTTTATAATGTACAAACACCTGAATTAGAGAAGCATTTCAGTTCTCTCATGGTATTCTTCTCTGGAATGGGAAACAGCTAGCAGTTGATTAATGTGACATGGTGGAAAAGGAGAAGCAATATTCTCAAGGGAAAAAAGTAGGAACCAACTTATATGCATGAACCAAACCAATTCAAAAAAGCAAACTGGAAATTGCTTTTGATTATCTTCTTCAACTTTCATTAGATTTGAGTAATCCCATATTCTCAGCTTCTTTTCCATCAATTTATTATAAATTATTGCATGCCATTTAAGTATTTTATTAAGTTCTGGAAACCAATTTAAAAACTCTCTGTTCACATTAAGTTGATTGTAATCATGGTAAAATAATTCATTAACAAAACGTGTTTTATACTTTTAACATCAACATCAGAAGCATCAATATATACTTTGTGAACGATACGCAAATACAAATTAATTAATATAATAATAAAAGACTACAAGAATTTCTTGTGAATAAACTTTAATTTTATCCAAAATAATTATATTAAAAAAAAAAAGCAATTAAACTTGGTAAAATTGGTATAATTGAATACATAAACCATCAAAAGAAAATGTTTTTATTTGCCATCAAAATCATATGTGGTTCTTCGTTAGATTTTTTTTTTCTTAAAAGATATGCAAATTGATGTAATCTAATTATACAAAAGTGTAGATGTATAGTATTTTAGTTAGCCCAAAAGTAGATTATTTGTATGTATCCAAAAATTAAAGTATTTTTTAGAGGTTTATTTTAATATAAGCTTTTAGCCATTTTAAAATCAATATCTAATATCAATTCAAAGTAACCAACACAAAGCATTAGCTGAATTGGCACAATGATTTGGAAAAAGAAAAAGAAAAAAATAAAAATGAAAAGTCCAAAAAGTGAACAAAGAGAAAGAGAAGGAGGAAATTAGGTTTAGGGTTAGGTTAAATTCATTAGCATATTAATAAACAAGATATGTTGGAAGGATCAAATACAAGCAAAAGAAAAAAAGAGGGTTCAGTAATTTCTTCAAAAGAGAAGACCTAAAAATTGGGAATTCAATGCCCAACCATTGCTTTCTTTGGCAAATTACCAAAGTAAAGTTGCACAAATCACGTGCTTTTGCCCTAATTTTCACCATCATAATATCATTTCTTACAATGTTATTGTCCATTTGATTGAAGCCCTACACATGTTTTAATCCTATTGGCTCTTAATTTTCTCAAGATTTTATTTCTATACACCCAAGAATTTTCCAACTAAGCAAATAACTCTCTCCCTCTACTATAAATACAATAGAGCTTGCATGCAATGAAACTCAACAAATACACATACTTTCAATTACAACAACTTCAAATTTTTCTGAAGTTGTTTACTAGCAAGTTCTTTCATAAATGGCTGGCAACAAGCAGAAGAAATCTGGGTTCTCTCTATTGAGCGTGTTCAAATCGAAGAGGCCAAGAAGATTTGAAGATTTTGATGATGTAGCAAGTACAGGAAGAAGAAATTGGCGAAGTGATGAAGACAAAGGTTACTGGGTTGCTGAGCCTGGAATTGACAGAAAAGCTTCAGCTTTCATAGCTAAATTTCATGAAGCTCGAATCTCAGAATCCGAACGCCATGCAGTTTATCAAGTTAGCAAAGCTTGATGACAGGAAGAAGAAATTTAACTTTAATTGTATACTTATTATTCTATTCTTACTTTAATTTCTTGTGTCTTTATTATTTGTTTCAGTGATATGTTTATAGCTTGTAAAATCACAATAATCAAAGTGGTATCGAAGATTTCTTAGTTAATGTTCTGGTTTATTGTCATATATCTTTCTCCCTCTTCGGACTCGTAATAATTCTTCGCAAAATTTGTATTTTTTCACTACTCAGGTTTTTATTTTTCTGTTAAGAGAGGAAATATAATTTGAACAATGATTTCTAATTAATCTGCCAATACGACGCCGGCAACTGACTTTGAATTGTATCATTTTAGAATCTCTAAATGCTTGATGCTACTATCACTTTGCAGCATTTGATTTCATTTTGAAAAAATCTTTGGCTACTGTACATTTTGTGTACTGCATTATAATTAATTAGTGATTGGGTTTGATTTTAATAAGTTAAAATATAGCATAGAAAGTGTACCACTGAGCCCCTTCGGGAATCTTTTACATTTCCAATAAGAGGGATTGTGGTTTCTTCCGCACAAAATTATTGTACTTGCATATTTTGGCTCTCGATCTTTTAGCAGGCCTTTTTTTTAAATATGTGTCTTAACTTTTTCTGCTTTCATTTAGCTACAACAAATTCTACGAGTATATAATCGCAAAGGTTTTAATATAAGCCACAAATTGTGATACAAAACATCAATTTGACATGAACACTATATATTATTAATAAATGTATTTTCATGTCATTAGTTTAAAAATCAAGTTGGATTCAAATTTGAAGTACTTAATGCATGAATGTATTTATAATATAATTAAATATTCGAATAATTATATTGTGTTGATTTGTTAATAATGGTCTAATAGAATTATGTTATATTTATCATATTTTAAAATTTAATTAGTTGAAGTTGGATTAAGATTAATTAGGGTTGGATTAGGTAGTATTATAATTATTCTAAAAATATATTAAAATATTAAATACATTTTAAATAGCTGATACAATATTACAACATTAGTTTTTGAATTCTTGATCAATTAAACTAAATGAATTATTCATATTTGTGTCAGCATTTATGCCGCGTTCCATAAAATTTTATGAATACAATAAATCGATCAGAATTGTCATTCTTAAAATTTACTAAAACCAAATTTATTTGCATATATGTTTGTAATTTTAAAATGATGACTGAACAACATAGAAAGTTACTAGTAAATATGATATGGTGAAGCAACTCTACCAAGAAAAACAAAAGATCTACTTGGACATATATAGTTTTTAGTTTGCAAGTTAGCATATTCTATTGAGCATATATTTGTATTCTCATACTAGACCCTAAAATGATTTGAAAAGCCAGTTGAAATGAAATGTGGGTTTAGGAAATAGACAAAATGCATCGAAGTATTGCTAGTCACATTTTGGGGAAGATGCTCTAAGGAGGCAAAGGATCAATCTGTTGTCTACCGATTAATGAAAAGGAATGGCAAGGGTTGTTTAAAAGAAAAAACTTCCCTAAATTATGTACTACTTTATGTAAAAGATGTGATTGTGGCATCAAATTGGTTTCATCACTGCTGCAAATCTATGGACTTCGTAATTCAATATAACTCTCTATTACATTGGGGCCAATCCCTTTCCATAATTGTAAATATTCTCTCATCATTTGATCATCCCAAACTTTGTAATGTTGGTTAACATACAAGATGCTTAATTTGCTCATTTCGTGTTCATTTGCTTCATTGAGATATGCCTTACTTCTCTTTGAGAGCTTTTACTATGAACAAGAGCAAGTTTTCATTTAATAATATTTGTCTTAGGTTTTAAGTGTTAGATTTATCACTTAACTTAAAAATTTAAGTACGAAGATAAGGGCAAAACGTATTTAAATTATTTTACATTTTCCTTATGTTTAATTCTGGATTCAAACATTGTTTCTCTTGTGCTAAGGTGCAAGTCTAGATTTATTTAATAAGTTTGGTCACATAAATTCAAATAATTATAATTATATATTTTTATGTTAGGAAGAATTTGAACTATGAGGTCAGGTCAAACCTATTGTGATACCATATTAAATTATCACTTTATCTAAAAATTTAAATTTGGAAGTAAAAAATTTAAACAAAATTATTTAAATTATTTGACATGTCT
>JAXCLQ010000006.1:9198080-9244352 GCA_035584115.1 Cedrela odorata | reverse complement strand
ATCTCTTTCATCTGGGATAAAAATGTGAAAAAGAAATCAATAGATATCTATTGAATTACTTTTGTCTTTCTAGCTATTTGTTGGTCTATTTAATTTTATGATCATTTAATTTTGAATTTGTGAATTCTATGGGCCGGACCACAATTTATTGGTTTGTTTACTTTTATGACCATATAGTTTTCGATTTGTGAATTTAATTTTAAGGGCTTGGGTTTCTCTTTATTGTTATCTTTATGACTAAGTTTCGGGTTCGTGGATTTTATAGGTTAGACTGCTATTTGTTGGTCTATTTACTTTTATGATTCTATAATTTTGGGTTTGTGGATATTATGGGAATGAGCTGCAGTTCATCTTGAATCAAAGTGAGTTTAAATACATTTGAACTTAAATTGTATTGAGCTTAAATCGATCTGAACTGTGATATAAATCGATTCAAATTTTCACCAAAGTGAGCTTAAATCCAATCGAGCTCAAACTGTGTCATTAACCAACATTAGTATAAACCAAAATAAACTTAAACCGAACATTAAAGAATTAAATTAAAAAAATAAATCGATTCGATCTTAAATCAAATCGAACGTGAACTGAACAAAGTTATAAATTGATTTTATCTTGAATCGAACTAAAGTATAAATTAATCAGTTTGATCTTATTAATTGTCCTCTTTTTTTTAAGATGATCATATTTTGAACTGAAGTGTATTTAAATTCAACCAAACCTAAACAAAAGTAAGCACAAACTGATTCAAACTTGAACTGAACTGAAATATAAATTGACTTAATTTTGAATCGAAGTAAACTTAAACTTAACCAATATTGTACTAAATTAAATTTGAATCATATTGAACAATAAATCAAAGTCGATCTTAACTTAAATAGAAAGTTTCATAATTTTAATGTGTTTAATTATCTTAAAATTTTATTTTATTTTATAACGTTAGGAGTATTAGATATTAGGTGTTAGAACTATCATTTGCTGATTATATGTATTAACTAACGATCATGATTTAGTTTTGGTTGCATTTATAAAGAGTTTAAAATTTTGTATGAAAAATAAGAGTTTCGATTTATTTTATATTTTATTTTTCTTATGAACATGTGATTAATATAAGCATTTAAGTTTCTAGCGCTCGGTCCCATTTAACAAACAGTCACTTCAAAATGCCATTGTCAGTGGAAGTTATGAAATAATTATAGCCCCCCAAAGGAAGATCCTTTTTAGTCTTTTTGCCATGTGATTTTCTAGTGGGTATATCTGTAGATGACTCATAATAATTTAAAATTTCCCCATACTTTTTAATATGTTTAAAATATAATTCATATTTATTTTATTAATTTATTTGTTTATTAAAGTTGAATTGATAAGGATGTCAGATAAGATTGAACATAATGTTAGTTAAAAGTTTGGAAGGATAATGCTTGCAAGGTTAGTAAATTGGGCAAGTTAAGTTCGTGATTTCCTTGCATATTAAATAAATAGTTTATATATGTGTCGGTCTCTGTCGGAACTCGAATTTTTGTTGTCACGTGGACAGGACATCATCAATTGGACAAATTTTGGATATTGATCTGGCACAAAGTCGTTTACGATATGGATATGTGTGAACTCTTGATAAGTTATTAGAAAAGCCCAAATGACACGCAAACATATCTATATAATTTATTTATCTTAGTTAATTTTGTGATTGAATTTTATCTCTGTTTTTGTAGCCACCCAATAAATTTCAAAACCTGTTTTTGTCTCGATGGGAAGGTTAGATAACTTTAAAATTTCTTTTATTAAAATGCTTTTGGGAAGAAAAGAAGAAGAAGAAGAAGAAGAAGCATGGCAATTTCATTTTTTTTGTTTTGATTTGTGCTTTTATAAAAGAATGAAAGCTCCCTTTCAACAATTACTTTGGTAATGTTTTCATCATTATGGTTTTAATTAATACTTGTATTATTAAATATTCTATAATTTCAAATTAATAACCAAAAAAAAATAAATAATAAATAATATTAAACATTTTTAATTGTATTATTGTATACCAATTTGTACATATAAAATTTTATATAAAAATTGGCATTTTTATTAAATTAATATTAACAATTAAAAACTTATTGATCTAAATATCTTTAAAGTTAGACCAACTTATAATTTTTAAATGTTAATTAACGATAACTTTGTAGATAATTAAGGGCGACAATATTATGTTCACATTTAGAACAAATATCTTGATGTTGGGACAAAATAATTCACAAAAGCAACCAATCCAACTCCACACTCAAACTTTTACATTAAAAGTAATAAAAAAAAAGTTTAAATAAAAAGAAACATTGACAAAGACATTAGCTAAGAATCATAAACCCATCCGTCTGAAATCAGAACTGTCATTTTGTCCATCTTATGGTCATTTAAAAAAAAAAAAAACAAACAAACACACACGCACCCACTTCTTAATGCCCTTCTTATCTCTCCATCTGTCCAAAAAATAATAAAATAATAAAGCTAGTTAGATAAAGGATTCATTCCCATGCCAAATCAAATTCCATTAATTTGATAATTAATTGTGGCTACAGTGCTAATTAAAAAATTTTAATCAAAACCATTAAAGTACTTATCATAGCCTCAAACTCAATCTGGTAGAAAGATTTTGGAATTAAATTGCAGGAAATTATGAAAATCTGAATTTAAAAAAAAAAAAATTACATAAAATAGTTGAGGGTAGAAAAGAGTAGAGAAAGTCATCGAGTTCTTACAGTAGACAAAGTGAACAAGTGAGATGATGAATGATAAGAGATCACTACTTGGTGATGGCATAAACAGCATAAATAATTCCAGGGATATAACCGAGTATAGTCAAGATCAAACAGATCCAGAACTCAACCTGCATACCATACCATACCATACCATATCCATCATCATAACACGAACAAGAAAAAGATTAAAGACAGATGAAATTAGCTAGGGTAAGAAATGAAAAAACCTTGCAGCCAAATTTGAGGAAGACGCCGAGAGGAGGCAAGATGATTGCCAAGATAATATCGACGCACGTTGCCGTGCCTCCCATCTTTGCTTCTCAAAGAAAACAATAAATCAAATTTCTATAGATTTTGCTCGCTCCACCTACACTGTCTTCTGTGTTTGTAACTTGTTATTGGGTTATAGGTTTTATATAGAGAAAACAAGAGTCGCGAAGAAGTAAGAAGAAGAATAAACGTGTCGGTTTGTGTAAATGCAGTTGGACGTCTTAGTCTAGAAACCTTTAATTCATTTCATTTACTTTACATGTTCAAGATTTGGGTTACGACTTTTAAGAGTTCCCATTTACTTTCATTTATAATTTTAAGTATTTTACAAATGGTAACAAGAGGATTCAAGTGTAAGCTTACTATTTATAGAGGCTCTTTTGGCACGTGTATTCCACGAATATATGGCCGCGTGAAGATGTTTAATCTGGTAAGCATGCCGACCTAGCTGTCATAACATATGCGGGAGCATCGGCGAACACGGAAGGCTTTCAATCTGACAAATCAATTGCATTAATCCACGTGTACACGTAAACATGCCAATACTGTGCATGTGATGGCAATCGCCTTCTAATGTCAAAGGGAGGAAACCAGAGAAGAATTAATTACATCCAGGTCCCTTATATCTTACATTATCACAAATAATGACAAATTGTTTTCATTCTCAATATATAGGTCCCTAACTCTAATAAAATAACCTAATTACCATTATATATATTTTTTTAATTTTTACAATCACAATGTAAGGTTTCATTTCATATAAAATTTCAATTAAAACTTCTTGAAGTAAATATTGTACTAATAGACTTTTTATAAGTAAAGTTTTTAACCAAAAAAAATGCAATCTCTTCTAACATAATTGTAAAATAAATTATAATAATTTAACATAAAATAAGGGTATTTAATATAATTTATTTTTTGAAAAAATTTTAATAGACTAATTCTTATAAACTCAAAATTTAGTAAAAATAGGTAAATATTTTTTTTAATCTTCCGTAAACTATTTTTTAATGGTAACCGAACACAACAAAAAAAAAAAAAAAATTAAAAAGAACTTTTATCATTAAAAAAACAGGTTCAACAAGTAGTAGCTCAATAAATTAAGAATATATCAATCATTTCAATAGTGGTCAATGATTTATTTGGTGTAAATAAAAATAATTGACAAACAATATCTTTATTGGCGAAAACTTAAAATTCAAAGACCTGAATGTTAATATATTTTAATATTAATTATTTAATTAAATAATTAATTAGGATTAGGATTAGTAAGAGGAATATAATGATAATGGGATTTAGAATCTTTAAATTAGCTGGTGGATTCCTTTTGACGAAAAAGAAAAAGTTTGTTCAAAGTTTGATGTTATGTGCTTCTCTCCTTTTTGTGAGTCCAAGATGAGGTTAAGCGTTCTTAGTGTATATTATTTTACAGATCATACTATATATCATGTCATGTTACTTAATCCATCAATAGCTTTATGTAGAAGTTTTCTTGTAATAGTATAATGTTATTGTAACTTTCAAATTTGCTGTAAAGGAGTTCACTTTGAGATCAAGGTATATAATTAAGATTAGGTCAAATTTTGTATGTTATATTTTGCATGTTATGTTTCAAATTTCGTATTTTAGCATTTTAATTTTTATATTTCAAGTTTTGTGTTAGAATTTTCAACTTTTAAGCAAGACATTAAAAGATTTGTGTTAATAATAATAATAATAATAATAATAAATAAATAAATAAATAAATAAATAAATAATACATCAAATATATTGTATCTAAGTCTATATATATATATATATATATAACTTAAATTAAATTGATGTAACAATACGCCAAATGTATTGTAGCACATTCCTCTTGACTTAGAAGTATGGTTATGAATTGAAATGAGTTAAATGAGTTAAATGGGTCATGATTTTACAGTCATGCTCGATTTTGGAGTAAGTAACAACTTAATGATTAAGGTAATAAGATAAACATTGAATTATATACGAGCATGGTTTAAAATCCTTCAATAAGTGAGTAATTATAAGATTTATCATGTGATTTAAAATCAATGGCAATTATTTTAAGTGATTCACATTCACTTGTTTGTTCTAATTATTTTTTTCTTGTTTATTTATATTTCAAAAATAAAATTTAAGAGTTCATCTGTTTTCTTCATGTTATCTAAAAAATTAGTGGGAGTAGATTTTCTCTCTAATCTGGATTTGATTTAATCTCTCAATTTAATATATCAAATTTTTTATTTTAAAAAAAAAAATTGGATCTCTAAATTTCATATTATAAAAGTTCTCTTATACATTTATGACATTATGGTTTTCTTGTTCATTGATAACTAATTTACCTTAGATAAGTTTGGACATAAGAATGTAGGTAAATTCATGCATGTTGATCAACAACAACAACAACAATTGCAATAAAATATTGATGAGCTTATTATATATCAAAATTAAATATACATTATTTAACAATTTATTAAGGAAACCGCTTACTATAATCAATTATTGTCTTGTTTGATAATAGAAATATTATATATGTTAGTGATTATCCCAAAGTCAAAAGGCATATAATTAGAAATGATTATACAAATGATAAAGATAATAGAAAAATAAAATGATCTTTCCATAATACCAATCCATATAGATAATTTTTACCTATTCCTCTCGACATTAATTTATTACTTGCCTATTTGACTTGGAAGAATGTGAACCTATGGCTTAAATTAATGGTCTAGAACGAGGTAGGCTAGGTTTGGGAAATGACCAAGTGAAAGAAATGTTAGTATTGTAACACTACAAAAGTTGAAGCAAAGCAAGCCAAAGTACAACTAACAACGAAGAAATATATATACATATATATATATATATATATATATATAAGTATTATTCATTCTTATTTATGCCCTAGAGAAAGAGCAACAATCCAACTTACCATTTTTCCATTTAACAGTTGTATTGTTGTATTAACAATTGGCAATAATTATAGTACTGCTGGCGTGCCAAACGTGATAAACATGTGCCCAGCAGTCAAAAACCTTAAAACTACATGTTATTTGCCACAAATCCTGTACTATATTATTTTTGCTAATAATCATACGATATTATATTTTCCCAGGAAAACCGAAAACACATGTAGAGTGTCTGAAATTGTTATCATTGAATTAATTACAACGACTACAAAATGTAGCCTGCAACATTTTCAGTTCAATAAATCATCAAATTAAAGTGGTAAAATAATAACATGTATATACATCAAAAAAATCAAAGAATGTGTAAAATCGTGGAATTGCAAGATTTTTCACTGATCATGGCAAATAATCATCTTTAGGTTGCCTACGCCAGAGAAAATAAGCAGCGTTAGTCCACCCGGGATGCACCAAATGTAAGTTTATTTTGTTCAAATATAAATAAAGTGTTTGACAACTAAATCTCATATCAGAAATTAACAAGATATTTACATGACAAAGATTAAAATTTGTGAGGTGCTTATATAGTTCGCACATGCGCGTGTCATGGCATGTGACCCTTTTGTCGCTTATTAGGCGCACTTGACACTTAGTGTGAAGATACTGCTATAAATAAAATGTTTTATTTATTTATTTTTAATTTTTAAAAAAATGTTATAAATTTTAAAAATCAATTATATTTTTTCAGAGGGTTACAACTCTTCATAAATAGAAATAGAAATAGCAATTAAATCTCAAAGGGTGTATGAATGATTATCATATCTCTATAATTTTGTGTCTGAAACTTAATTTTAAAATTAAGTTATCTTATTTTCAATTTTCTCTTTTTCCTTGAATTTTATATACTGTATTCTTTAAACTCTTGAATTTTTTTATATTGTTGCTTAGTGCAAAATCTAGCTAGTCATATCCTAAAAGCGATTTGCATATGTGCATCTCATCGCATAAGCTTGGAGGTTTGCATGTGCATCACATAAGCTTATACGTAAGTGTTTTATGTCTCCATTCTACAGATTTCTAAAACCAAAAACTTGTTCTCTTGCTCTGTCCATCTACAGTCCTCAGTTTCTGCATCTAGTGAGACTACATGTTTAACTGAGGAGTCAAACATTGTTGTGCACGTAGCTCCCATCTCTTCTGCTCTAGACCAGAACAAAGGAAATTCCTCAGCATCACTGAAGAGGATAGTACAGCCCATGAGAACTCCACTACGAATCTTGGCCAAGTAATATCGAACATCTCCGCAGGCAATATTGGCAAGATTGTCAAAATATAATCCATGAACTGTTTTCAGAACTCATAAGAATGTTTGCTCACGTCCCATTACTTCCACTTTCATCCGTCTTTTCCTCTGAATATGATGTATCATCACTTCCTTTGAAGTAACCGTACCTGTTTAGCGTTAGCAAGTTGTCTGAATGGTCAGTCCACACAATTTCTGTATCATCAAGAATGACAACAACAGATTCCTGTCCCAACACCAAATTCAGATTCTTTATATCTTTTTGCTTAAAGTCTTCATGTGCAATAATCCTGGAACTGAAGTACTTGGAATCTGGGTCTAGCAACTTGGCGGCCAGCAGTTTGTAGTCTCGAGAACCCATTGTGCATTCATACATCTCAAACATGGCGCTTGCCTCTTCAAGAAATTTGCTTACATAAGACCTCAACATCACCAAAAGACCAAGACTCTCCAAATTGAACAAACTCCCAGTTGATATATTTTCCAGAGAATCAACTCGCTTCATCAAATACTTCTCTTCAGAAGGCAATTTTGTAACCTTTCGAGAGTGAAGTAGTTTGTGGCCCAGATCGATAATCAGGGAAGTTTTTTCTTCTTCTGCAAATTCTTGAGAGTTTCTTCTCTTGAACAGACTAACTTCAAAATAACTATAGCGTAAACCCTTCAAAACGTAATCGAAAGATAACCCAATGGGTTCATTCACAACACGGTTACAGAATACACACATTTGATCAAGCAAAACGGAATGCGGGCGTAGCTGCGGCTCTGAAACCAAACAGGACGACACACGTAAACGTAATCTTCTTCTCTTGCTAAGAGACTCTGCAGTACTCACCTTGCAAAAGCAAAAGAAAACGCGAAGCAAAATTTTGCCTTTTTTTTTTCTTGGCATATATGTAGGGCCCCTAAGTTCCCAAGGAATTAGAGAAGGAAGTCTGTAATATTGTTTTTTTTTTTTTCAATATATATATATATATTAAAAGTTTTGTTAATTTTGTCAAATAAATTTCTCAAAATTTCAAAATTTTTATATAGGCCAGATACCTTGACTTCTTTGATTGATGTTAACAAATATTTTTCTTCAATTTTAGAATATCTTTCAAGATATTTTATCACTACCGACATCCCATTTTCAACATTTGTATTTGATATTTCAGAATAACTTTCTGATCCTGTTATTCCGAGCATTTTCATGTTGTGTAATTTCTTATAACAAGAATTTGTTTGATCTACTCCTTCACGGGCATCGACAACAAAAACAATCTCCTCCACCCCACAGTTTCTTATAACAAGACTTTCCAGTTGTAAAAGATTAATAGCAATGGATGTTGGAAACCCATATTACAGTCTCTCACACCCAAAAATGCTCACCCTTTTTAGTTTCTCGAAAAAGAGAAATTTGTGGCCTTATTTCATACATGCTTCAGTTCTGGTCGACCAGAAACTCCAATGCACTCAACTGAGTTACTACTGCAGTAGTAGTACTATCATATTTATCTTCAACCTCAACCTCCACATCAAATGTCACTTCTTATTAACCACAACTACGAACTGATAGAGATTCTAAAAGACTGTTGTGAGTTGACCACGACATATTTTCTCGAGCTGAATTAAATTTCTGAGTAACAATGACCCCAAGAGGGGGAATGCCTTAACAGTTACATACTCCATCGAGTCAACGATACACTAAAGCGATACATTAAAGGTTATCATTATCTCGGACCAGGAGATACTTCAGTTGTGGAAAATCATCTCTGTCTAATCCATAAAGAACATTCTTCATGTTCTGTAATTCACCTAAACATAGGTCTTCAATTCCTTTCAATTGCGTGATATGTCCGTTGTTTAAGCAAATGTTGGTATTAATGAGATTAAGTTTCAATTTTCTAGAACTCTTACGCGAATTAAAATCCCATATCCAATCCAATCCACATCCCAATCCCAATCCTCAGTACTTCCTATCACTATTTTGTACCTTCCCAGCTCTTGGAAGAACAAGTCTCTTGGCAGAGTCTTGGCATCTTTGATTTGTCTTTCTAAAGAAATTAGTTTAGACAAATGCTTCAACTCATCAAGACTAGCGTTTTTTCTGTCCTTGTCGAGCCCTTCCTCCTCCCCTTCAACAAAATTACCAATACGTAGTTTTTCCCGTTCGAAAATAAGCATATCATATGTATTGAAAATTGAAAATTTATTTTAATTAATCATATTAATTAAATATTTATTAATTTTAATACTAAAATCATGTTATTTGTTATACTTTATAATATTATTATAAAACAAAATGATTGAGATTTTACTTTAAATCTTCACCATTAATAGGACTAAAATAGCATTTCTTCGAATTTTTTATAAATCTATAATTTTGAATATCATTTTGAATTTCAAGATATCTGAATTTAAATTTTTTGTAAAATATAAAGTTACAGATCTTTGAGTCTTCTTTCCAAAACTTATTGAATCATATTAATTTAATATCGAATAAAAAATTATAATTCAAATACGAAAACTACATGAATATCATTTTTTAAATTAACCAATCAAGTGTATAATCTCGAATGGTAATTCACACAAGATAGAGAATTAGAGTTTTAAAATTTTCCTAAATATTGATTATGTAGAGTGACTTTTCTTGAATGTTAGTTTTTGAAAATAGACAAACTAAATAATTTTTGACCAAAAAAATTTTCTCTCAACTCTTGAACAAAATTTTCTCTCATTTTTATTTTCATTCACATATATTTTTAGGCCAAAATTGAGGTTTATATAAGTTTAATATTTTAACTTTTCTAATCTCAACTCAAATAGAAAAGCACTAAATAGATTGCTAATCTTATTAGTAATATATTTTTAAATTGAATACTATTTAACTAATATAATTAATTAAATAATATTATCTTAATTAAATTAGGAAACTTATAATTAAATAATTATAATTAAATATAAATACTTTAAATAATTATAATTTAACCCCCAATAGTTTTTAAAATAATAAAATAAACCCTTAAAGATTATGAACTTAACAATTAAGTCTTTAACTATTTATCTACATAATTTAACCTTAATTCCTCAATATCTTTTAGCGTGTGACCCATTAGTTTCTTTCTTATGTTGGTCATGGAGATAATTATAGATTTCTTAAGTTTAGATAAATTAATCTAATTAATTTATCATCAATTAATTCTTTAATTAAGAAATTAATTTTCATAGATCAAGAACGACATTTAACAATACATCATAACCCCCAATTGAGAAAGAATACTAAATTAGTAAAATGTAGTCCGTATACGATTACCATATGATACAATCCTTCTACCTTATACATATCCTACCTAAGATTCTAGAGTATGGAAAATATATACTCTATTAAATCATGGTTATTGAAACTTTCGACTAAAATTGATAATATAATTTTAGAATTTTTGAAACTCATTTCAGAACTTGCCATGACCATGGATTTATATTATCACTTATGTCAAAATGGCGTCCATTGATATATTAACTCTATGTTATCCAAAGTAGCGAATTCTTTATTGATCTCTCACAACCTTCGCGTGTTTCTCATATTATCCAATCATTACCCTATGAGCAATCTCGCTATGAACGATGAAAGTGTAATATCAAAGTATATATGATTAAAAAATAAGATATTATGAAGATCTCAAGTCTAGGAATCAGTCATACTATTGTAACTAAGAGAAATTTCATAGATACGTAGATAACACTTCATATGGATTTTTAAGATGGTCAGTTTGATGTATTTGTTCTCTAATAATCATCCATATATTAGACTAAGTGAACACCTTCACTAGTAACTTATGAGATCAGCTACCTTCCTTCTCCAAGGAAGTAGACATAATGTATACTGATCTAATCTAGATTTATCAATGTTTTAGTGTTGATAATCTTACGATCGAGAATATTTAAAAATGATGGAATCTCATAAATTAAACTTAAATTAATTTCTCTAATTGTCATTTTAAGAACTTTTTGTATAAGTAGTCATCATAGATAAAATTTATAAATAAATTGTCAATTTTAATAAACAATGTAATAATGTACAATTACGTATTTGTCCATATTGAATATAGAGCATATAACTAACACTTCTAAATGGAATAAACTTGTTATAACTTTTAGTTTCCTATAGTCTCTCAAATCAAGTGACTTTAGTTTAGTCAAATAACCGATTTCTATGTGCAAATGCTGAATTTCAGAATTCTTTAAGGAAAGGATTTCCAATTTCTTCAAGTCTCCTATAATAGCTATGTCGTTTAGTCTGCACTTGTACAAACCCAATGCTTAAAGGTTTGTTACGAAACCAAGTGATGAAGGCAACAACAATAAACGCATATTTGCCAAGACTGAAACTTTGAGCTTTGTCATTCTTGTGAAAAACTCCATGAATTTTTGTGAGACAATGGATTGAAGTGTAAGCAATGTGGTGCAAGAGACAGCTTTGCAAAGAAAATAATAAAGTGCAAGAGAGTTTTGAAGAATAACCATAAAAGCAGAATGTGACGAATGATAGTAAAAGTGGTGCAAATGCAGAGGAATATAGGCAAATGAAGGCCATATTATAATAACTGTAAAACTTTGTTTTCTTTATTATTATTTTACACATGTACATTTAGCTAGGGCAATATTACACACATGTCAAGCTTGTATATATATCTATCAACAACAACATTTGTATTCAATTAAGTAATTAATATAAGAACACATTTCCTTCAAACACATTATGGTGGTTGATAAACTTTACATTCAAACCTAGTATCATAACAAGATTGTCAATTTATGAAAAGCACACCTTTCTTTTCAGGCTCAACATCAAGCACTACAAACACCATTACAGTTGCAACACCGAGTCATTTGAGTAGCCTTACATTTTTTTTTTGGTCTCTATCACCTTTCAAGAGCTATAGGAGGCAATGGCATAGAAGCATTCTTCTCGGTCACATGCCAGAATCTAGTTCAACACTTTGTCTATCAATGATTTCTACAAAATGAAGAGCCTTATTGATGTTCTAACAATTGTTGAGAAGCCAATATTTGATGAAGAACTGATTGAATACATTCTTAGAGGGCTAGGCCAAGAGTTTGATATTATGGTAGTAAATATCACTTTAAAGATTAACATCTTGTCACTTGAAGATGTATATGCCTAGTTACTGTCATTTGAAAGCAGATTAGAACATCGTAACATTGTTGTTAAATATTGAAGTGAATGTGGCCTCCAGAGTCTACAATGTGAATTGGAATAAAAGATAGTCAAAAGGAAGATAACCCAACTTCACAATAAACAGAGAAAGAGCAGAACAAGTGTAATACGCCAAAATTTAAATTAAGGGCATTTTAATCATTTTACACACGAGGAGTAATTTTTTTATTTTATATATTTATGTCAGGGTATTGAAAATTGAGTAAATAACTTTGTATTAATGTTTACTTAACTATTGGGAGTGAATTGATAATAATATGATAAGTTTAGAAAATTTTTCTTTAAAGCATTATCTACGCAGCCAGTCTTCAAACAAAAATTGGCGTTGATTGAAAAATTCGATTGATAAATGATTTATTTCTACTGAAAGAGGACTCGATAAGGATCGATATAAATAAAATTTGAATTAAATTCGAGGTCAAATGAGAGAAAATTGAAGCATGGAACACAACATATGTGTAGAAAAATTATAAATGACATATTTACATTTTTTTATTTAATTTTTTGGGGTAAAATAGTCATTTTTTCAAATCTTAATTTTAATTAAAGCTGGGCAGGATGCAAACATAGGGCATTCTTCTTCTTTTCTTGTGGGTTTCCTTTGCCTTACGTTTTTAATTTTTTTTCGAACTTTCTCCAAATTGCTCAATTTTCAATTGATTAAAGTCCCGTTTCTTTATACTAATCACATGTACACAACACGAGCTACACTTTGGGAACTTTATTTAAGCAATTTAGTCAACGATTAAATTAGGAGGATAGTATCACTATTCATAATTTGGGAATTTTTGAAATCACTCGCAATTCGGAAGTCTTAAGGTTAAATTGGCCCATCGATATGATTTCCAGCATCATTGTTATTGTATTTTTGGATTTCAAATAATATTTTTTATAATAATACTATTTATCATAGAGTTACTGTTCATCACAGATAATTTTGCTGATTATACTTGTTTAGGTTAGAATTAAACCTATTAGTTGTTAGATTAGGTGAAATTAAATTTTATTGGAAGATATGAATAGTGACAGTAGAGTTCGCACTTGATTTAGATTTTGAAATAATATGTTATCATGTGAAATTGGTTAGTGATAGTAAATTAAGTATAATCGACACTTTTAATATTACGAATTGTAGAGGAAAATAGAATTTAAAAAAGGGGAAAAGCCTTGTTGTACAACAATGTCGTAGTTAAATTTTAAGCATGTGTACTTCAATTATTATGTTAATAATTAGTATAAATATGTTATGGATACGCCGAGGAAACGACCTTTCAACCTCCAATGATCAAGTTTCTGTTCTATTTTTTATAACACTTGTGAGTGGATATTTATTCTTTAACTTATTTTTATCTAAATTTTAAGCATTATTTAAGAATTAATTATTAAATTCATAGCAAACAACTTGATTTACATTCTGCTTCATATGAAAAGTGAGACTTACTTTGAGCTATATATATATATATATTGTTGTGGAGGAGTTGTTGAGATATTGATTTTAAGGCCAAGAGGCGGCTATTGTATTTTCAACTGTGTTTTATTTATGATTTATTGTATTTCTGACAATATACAAGCCATTATTTCAATTTTTATTTAACCCTAATCGGAAGACATAAGGGAGAGTTTATATGCTTTGAAAATACATTTTGATTTGTGTTCTGTGGAGGTATTAATACATATGAGAAATAGAGAGTAAAAGGCGATATGATATTTAACCCAAAATCTATACACATCTCTACATATTATTCTATTTTCATTTGACTATTTAAAATTATAATTCTTGATTTATATTAGTGTGCAGTGAATGTCTTGTTAATATGATTTACATATTAAATTGGTTTTAACTTTAAACATATTTTATGTCAAAACTAAATTTAATTAAAATTTATCATTTTTCTATTATTTCAGTATCCACTCACTGAGTTTTTTTTCCAAAAGCTCACCCTACCACAATTTCCAGTGATTGCAGAATTTTCTTTTAGATGAGGATTCTAAGAGATAATCATGAAGAGTATTGAGATTTCAGATTCTCCATGCGACCCTAGGAGTTATTATTTTTGTCTATTTTGTATATTGGGCTTAACGATAATATATACACATTATGATGTGATTTTTGTATGTTTTTGTGCATATATTTTTTTTATTATGAGTATCCTAGCATATATTTGGCTTGATGTTGATGGGCATGAAGCTTTTAGTATACGTGTATGAGTTTATAGATGGGCATGAAGCCCTTAATAAATGTGTATGAGCTCAAGAATATAATTTACATTCATCTGCATTACAAGTTTTGTCTGAGGCTTATAAGGATAGGATATCACTACCTTTATGCCATCATGACACCAATTTGCTAGTGTGTGATAACAAAAAAAAAAAGAAGAAGAAGATCAACATAAGGAATATGAGTTCTTAAAATCACTTGCCAAATTTGCAACAAGTTTGGACAATCTGTTGTAGGCTATTGGTACATGTTTTATCAAGCATTTGAATAGAAAAAGGAAACAACTCAAATTAATCCTTAACATATGTCATAACACAGGAAGATGTGAGTGAAACTAGATGGTATCTAAACTCAAAAGCAACCAACCACGTCACAAATGAACTGAGCAACCTTTTCCACCAAGTTTGAATACAAATGTAATGAAAATCTAATAATTGGTAATGGTGGGAATCTAGAAATTACTTATATTGGATACTACTTTTTTCCTACTAAACTTAAGCACTTTTGCTTAAAGATATTCTTCTTATTCCAAAAATAACTAAGAATTTAGCTAGTGTTTCAAAACTTGTTTCTGATAACAATCTTCTAATTGAATTCTATGATGATGTTTGTCTTATAAAGGATAAAGATCAAAGAGTGCTGCTAGAATTAGTAACTAGATGAGGACTTTACTTGCTTAGCTATCATTGGAAGATTGAAAACTTAATTGTTGTCAAAGAAATAGTCATATTGAAGTCACCATAGTTTTTGTGTACCTATTACATTCATTTAAAGTTAAGATAGAGCCTTGAAAGAAAGTTCAAGTGTATTTGATTTACTTCATAGAAGACTAGGATATCTTAATGATCAAGTTGTAAGAAGGATCATCTTATGTTATAACAATCTTCTAAAAATAAATGAAGATCAATCGTCCTTATTTTTCATAACTAGTCAATTAGGAAATAATCACAAACAAATCTTTAAAACCAGTGATAACAAATTTAAAAAACCACTTGAAATCTTATATGCTCACCTATGGGGATATGAACCAATGATTTGCAAAAAGATATAGATTTTATCTAAGTATAGTTGACAATTATGCTAGATACACATGGATTTTCCATTTGAAGCAGAAAATTAGAAACCGCACAGACTTTCATTCATTTCATTTAGAAAATTGAGAGGTTTGTAGACATGAAAATTATCACTATTCAAACAAATTGGGGTGGAAAGTTTAGACCATTAGCAACATATCTGAGTGAGAGGGCAATAAAACTTAGACACTTATACCCACACACTTCACATCAAAATAGAAAAGTTGAAAGAAAATACAAACATTTAATAAAGCAGGACTCACATTCCTTGTACAATATGTAATTTGATGAAAATGACTTTCCTTCAATGAGTGATGCAAACTTTAGTCTAGTTGATGAGTGTTTAAAAGATCCAACATATAATTCACACATAAAATTCATGTTAGTACCACTTTTGTGTCATTCAAATTAAAAAGCAAGTGAAAATATGTCTTTATCTACTCTTGAACAGATCAACACCATTCAAAATCCAACTAATGACATACATTAAAACAATGAGAATTCAAGGCTACAAAACCAAGAAATTAACATTCATCCAATGATTACCAAATCAAAGTTAGTCATTTAAAATCCTAAGATATATCTCTTAACAAGACATCATGTAACATGAAAGCAATTCCAGAATCCACTTATATGGCACTTAGAGATAAAGAGTGGAAAAAGGCAATGACAAATGAGTTTTTAGTCTTGATGCAAAATCAAACTTTGTTCTTGGTGCTTTAGAAGTCAAATATGAAGGTGGTGGGTAGTAAATGGATGTTTAAGATCAAATACAATCCCAATGAGGCTGTAGCAAGGTAAAAAAAATAAGGCTAGTGGCAAAGAGATATGATCAAACATTAGGAATTAATTATAATGAGATATTCAGTCTAGTAGTGAGATCCTCAATAGTTAGAGTTGTAATCAGTCTTGTAGTTAATCATGGTTGGGATATAAAGCAAGTTGATATAAATAATGATTTTCTAAATGGAGATTTAGTAGAAAAAAATATTCATGTCTTAACTTGGAGGATTTAAAAACAAAAACAAACAAAACTTTGTGTGTAAGTTGAAGAAGGCAATCTATGATTAAAAAAAGCACCTAGAGTTTGGTATGAAAAGCCCATATCAACACTTGTTCGATAGGGATTTAAGAACCTAAAGTTTGACCTCTCCTTGTTTATGCTAAGAAGAGATGAAAATATAGTAATCTTGCTTGTGTATGTAGATGACATATTGATTATAGGTATTAATGATGAACTGATCAATTCAGGTATAACATAACTGAATGAGAGTTTCTCCTCAAAAATTCTAGGATCATTGAGCTATTTTGTGGGAATTGAAGTAAAAAGAGACAAAAATGGATTGTATCTTAGTCAAACAAAGTATTTGTCTGATTTGCTCAAGAAAACTAAGATGGATCATTGTAAAGCTAACCCAACATCTATGAGCATAAGTATGAAACTGTTAAAGAATGAAGGAATAAACTTTAAAGATAATAAATTGTACAGAAATATCATTTGAGCACTTTAGAATGCAACTATAACAAGACTTGAGATTAACTTTAGTGTCAACAAACTTAGTCAATATCTGAAGAAGCCTAAACAAGCTCATTGGATGGCTTACAAAAGGATGAGCTTTACAAATACAAGTTAGGCAAGAGATATAGATGACAGAAAATCAACAATAGGATTTGGAATTTACTTCTATGGAAACTTAGTCTCCTAGAGCTCAAAGAAACAAAATGTTTTAGTAAGGTCAACCACTAAATCTAAATACAAAGCTCTTGCATAAACAAGAGCTAAAATAACATGGTTAAACTCAATGATCTAATAACTTGATATTCGACTATATAACAAACCTATCATATGGCGAGATAATTTAGGAGCTACTGTAGTTGCAACCATTCCAATTTTCATTAGAAGAACAAAGTACATGGAAATTGATGTGCATTTTATCTTGGAGAAAATAGCTAATAGAGACCTAGAGGTAAAGCATGAGCCAATTCAAGATCAAGTAACATATATCATGACTAAACCTTTATCAACTAAGAGACTTAAACATCTAAAAAGCAGGCTGAATGAATTATTAGACATTTAAGCTTGAGAGGAAATATGAGACAATGAAGAGTAAAGTAAGTAATGAGAGTATTATATATATACATATATAACTAATCAAGCTTGACATGTGTGTAATGTTGCCCTAGTTAAATGTACATATGTGAAATAATAATGAAGAAAATGAAGTTTTACAGTTGTTATACTGTGTTCTTTATTTGTCCATGTTCTTTTGCATTTGCACCATTATTACTTTTATATACCACATTATGTTTTTAGGGTTATTTTACAAAGTTGTCTCTTACACTTCATTGCTTGCTCTTCAATCCATTGTGTGTGTGTGTATTGTAACATCCCAAAATTTAAACCAAGGGAATTTTAGTCATTTTACACACAAGGGACAATTTTATCATTTTATAAATTTTATGTCGGGTTGTTGGAAGCCGAGCTAATAACTTCATATTAATATTTAATTAGTTATTGGGAATGATTTGATAACAATTTGATAAGTTTAGAAAATTTCTTTTTAAGGCTCAATTTGTGTATCCGGCCTTTAAATAAAAAATGGCATTGATTGAAAAATTCGATTAATAAACAGTTTGTTGTTATTGAAAGATGATTCAAATACGATTGAAATGAATCAAATTTGAGTCAAAACTGAGATCAAATGAGAGAAAATCGAAGTTTAGAACACAACATATATGTAAGATGACAACGAATGAAATGTTTACCCTTCTAACTTCATTTCTCTTCATTTCTTTTTGGGGAAAAATGAGTCATTATATCATATTTTAATCTGTATTTGAGTTAGGCAGAAACCAAAAACAAGCCATTTTTTCTTCTTAGCGGAAACCAAAAACAAGCCATTTCTTTTTCTTCTTTCTGTAGATGTTATTTTGATCTCATTTTAATTTTTTTCTTTAATTTCCTTCAAATTACTCATTTTATAACCGATTAAAGTCTCATTTCTTATTGTTAATCACATCTACTAGTCACGGGCTACACTTTAGGAATTTTATTTGAGCGATTTGGTCTATAATTAAACCGAGAGGAGAGTAGAATTACTATTTATAATTTTGGAATTTTCGCAATTTGGACGTCTTAGGGTTAAATTGACCCCTCGATATGCTGAGGGAGCGTCCATCCAGCCCCTAGTGAACGGGCATCTGTTCTACTTTTGGTAATATCGGTGAGTGAATATTTATTCTTTAACTTGTTTTTATATAAATTTAAAGTATTTACTGAGTATTAATTATCAAATTTACAGCAAATAAATTGTTTTACATTATATTTTATATGAAATATGAAATTTACTTTGAATTATATATATTGTTGTGGATGAGTTATTGAGATACTGATTTTGAGGTCAAGAGGTGGCCATTGTATTTTAATTGTGACATGCTAATTTTGAATATATATATACACACACACACACACACACACACACACACACACACTCATTATACTTTATATGGAATATGAGATTTGTGCTTCTGACCTTAAGTTAGCTAATATTTCAATGTTTTCTTAATTCTAACCATGAGATATAAGAGGGGAGTTTATGTGCTTTGAAAGCACATTCTGATTTGTGTTCTGTGAAAGTATTAGTACATGTGAGAAGTAGAGGGTGAAGGGCGGTCTTATATCTGACCTAAAATCTATACACATCCCTACATATTTCTTTGTGTTCACTTGACTCTTTGAAACTAAAATTCTAGAATTATAATAGCATGCAGTGAATGTCTTATTAGTATGATTTACATCTGAAATTGATTTTAACTTTAAACATATTTTATGTCAAAACTGAATTTACTTAAAATTTATTATTATTTTTTTTATCATTTCAGTATCCACTCACCGAGTTTTTTTTTAAAACTCACCCCACCACAGTTTTCAGTGATTGCATGACTCACTTCTAAGTAAAGATTCTAAGAGATGTTTGTGAAAAGTATTAGGATTCTAGATTCTTCATACAGTCACCTAGGAGTTAATATTTTTTTTTATATATTTTGTACATTGGGTACAACGCCTAATAATATATACACATTATAAGTGTGACTTTTGTATATTTTTGTGCATATTGGTATTTTACATATACTCTTTTGTATATAACTATCATGGTATATGTTTGGCATAATGTTGATGGATATGGAGCCCTGTGTATATGTGTATAAGTTTATGCATATGATTTGTATTTATCTACATTACAAGTTTACATGTTCAGGTTTGTCTGAGTGGCCATCACGATACCAATTTTTAGTGTGTGACAAAGTGTTATCAGAGTATGGTCTAGGGGTCGGGGACTGTAAGTATAGTGTAATGTCTCGCATGTGTCGTATGTCTGAAATACTTCCTAGAGGGGTGTTAGCTCTTTGAGTATCTGGATAATCTAATGCATCTTTTTTCGTAGATGTTGTAGGATAAACTATAATTTATCTGATTTGTACTTCTATATCTTAGCAGCTAAATTATGTCTTTTCGAAATCAAAATCCCTCCAATATAGACTAAAGAATTTCTTCTTCAGATTAGAATTCGTCTAGGCCTCTAATGCTACCTGTTGGGGTTCAGGGTCGAGTAGGTAAATGATGAGGTAGAGGATAAGGTAAATGTTAGGGTAGAGCTAGAATTCAAGAGCCTGAAGTGTCAAATGAGAGAGTGGATGATAGGCACATGATAGATCTTGCTGAGGGAATGCAGAGAATCCAACATGCTGTTAAAGTGGTGGTACACCTGGTTTCTCAACAACATCAACAACAAGCTCAAGTTCCTCTTGTTAAGTGTTGTTCAGAAATCCAACAACCAATTCAGGTTCCTGTTGAGCGAGGGCAAGGGTTAGTGGTGACCTTGCAAGATTTTAGAAAGAGGCACCCGCCGACTTTCACAAGGGTTGAAGTAAGTTCATATCCTAGTGGATTTTAGAGGAGTCACATCAGATATACATCGCCTTGAGATGCTCACTAGCGAGATCAGTAAAGTTAGTGAGTTTTTAGTAGAGAGACATAACTTATGCTTGGTATATGTCCCTCATGCAGATGAGGAGTGTTACAGAATTCCCCCTACAGTGGCCAAAGTTCAGTGAAGCTTTCCTCATCCGTTTCATGCCAGAAAGTATTAGAGATGTTAAGGTGAGGGAATTTCAGCACTTGGTTCATATAAATAATATGTCAATAACAGAGTATGATATACAGTTTACTTATTTGTCTTTTTTTCCTCTGCATCTGGTGAGTACGAAGTATATGAGAGTAAAGAGATTTGTTAATAGGTTGCGGGACTATCTATTCAGATCAATGCAAGTCACAGAGACTACCACATATACTTAAGCTTTAAATTCAGCACTTCGGTTTCAATTAAGAGCTAAAGAGTGATAGGCTGAAAAAGAGTCGTAGAAAAAGGCTAGGACATAAAGTTTTGGGAGGCTGCGACAAGGTGGCTGAGCAGGTTCGTGTAGTTAGCCTAATCTCAGGGGTTCTTTTCTAAAAATGAGACTTCAATGTTTAGGGGTTCGAGTAGAAGAGAGGATCGAAATTCTCATTAATAAGTTGCATCGTCTGCCTCGGTAGCCAAGCCTAATGTACTTGTGTGTTTTAGGTGTGGGCCCCCTCATTCTTGATTATGTAGAAGGGATACAGGTACTTGTTTTATATGTGGTTGGATAGGCTATATGGTTAGAGATTGTCCTGTTCCACCTATTCAACCTTCATATGCTTAGCAGGTAGCATCATCTCAAGTAGAACCTTCTTCAGGAAAGGGTTATATAGGTAGAGGTCAACCATCTAGTGAGAGAGAATAGCAATCGGTTGGCAGAGGCCAAGCAAGAGTGTTTGCATTGACTTTTTAGAATACTCAGGCATCAAATACAATTGTGATAGGTATTATTTCCATTAAGGCTCTTGATGCTGAAATTCTATTCGACCCAGTGGCAACTCATTGTTTTATTTCTCCATACTTTGCACACCATCTAGGCAAAGAGATTAGAACCCTAAATTCATCTTTAGCTGTGTTTACTCCTGCGGGAAGTGTGATATTAGCTTTTTAAAATATATAATTTTATGCCATTTCTGTTAGAGAGCATGTATATCCTATTAATTTAATCTTACTAGAGATTTTAGATTTTGATGTGATTTTAGGTATAGACTGGTTGTCTAAATATTATGCAACAGTGGATTATAAGAAGAAAATTGCCACTTTTTCTATTTCGAATGATCCAGTTTTTTAAGTCTAGGGTAATATGAATGAAGTCCCTGGTAACTTAATCTCGGCTATCGATGCGAGTAAACTACTCAGTAAGGGGTGTCTTGGGTACTTAGCCTTTATTTGGGATGTTGATGACAGTAAAGTGAATCCAGTACATGTTTCAGTAGTCAGAGAATTTTTAGATGTTTTTTTTCTGAAGAGTTACTTGGACTACCTCCAGAAAAAGAAATTGAGTTCAGTATCGACTTTCTTTCAAGAACTTAGCCGATCTCGATTCCCTCGTATGGAATGGCACCAGCCGAATTGAGGAAATTGAAGGTATAACTTCAAGATTTGCTGGATAAGGGGTTTATACACCCAAGTACCTCTCATTGGGGTGCTCCAATCTTATTTGTTAGGAAGAAAGATGGATCTTGGCGGCTATGCATTGATTATAAGCAACTGAATAAGGCTACTGTTAAGAACAAGTATCCATTGCCAATGATAGATGACTTATTTGATCAACGGAAGGGAGCTTGTTGTTTTTTGAAGATAAATCTACGTTATGGGTATCATCAGCTCAGAATTAATGGTAAAGACATCCTAAAGACTACTTTTCGTACCCGATATAGGCATTATGAATTTCTAGTGATGTCTTTTGGACTTACTAATACTCCTACTACTTTTATGGACTTAATGAACCGATTCTTCAAGCCTTTCTTGGACTAGTTTGTAATAGTCTTTATTGATGACATTTTGATTTATTCATCGGATCACCAAAAATAAGAGAGACATTTTCATATTGTTTTTCAGATTCACAGAGAACATAAGTTGTATGCGAAGTTCTCTAAGTATGAATTCTGGTTATCGGAGGTGGTTTTCTTAGGCCACATCATAACGGAGAATGGAATTTACGTTAATCCAAAGAATATTGAGTTCATGCAGAAATGGCCTCGCTCAGCTAGTGTGATGAAGATTTAAAGCTTTTTAAGTTTAACGGGGTATTATCAAAGGTTTATAGAGAATTTTTCTCGGATAGCAACACTTTTAACTTCGCTTGCTCAAAATGGCATAAAGTTTATATGGTCAGAGGCCTTCGAGGAAGCTTTTTAGAAGCTTAAGAACTGTTTGACTTTAGCATCTGTCCTTACACTACTTTCTAATGGCAGTGGATTTATTGTGTATTATGATGCCTCCAGGGTAGATCTTGGGTGTGTATTGATGCAATGTAGCCTAATTATAGCTTATGCATCTAGGCAGTTAAAAGAATATGAGCAGAATTATCCGATGTACGATCTTGAGTTGGCGGTAGTTGTGTTTACACTAAAGATATAGAGACATTATCTTTATATGGAGATTTATTGATGGGAAGGCATGATGAGAGATATTGCTGAATTTATGGCCAAGTGTTTGACCTGTCAGTAGGTAAAAGCAGAACATCAAAAACCAACTGGCACATTTTAGATTTAGAATATACCTGAATGGAACTGGTATAAAGTGACCATAGATTTCATTTTAGACCTTCCTCACACATCTGAATGATATAATTCTATATGGGTCATCATAGATAGATTAACGGAGTCAGCTCATTTCTTTCTAGTTAAAACCACCTATACTGCTTTTCAGTATGCTCAGATTTATCTGGATTATATAGTTTCTTTATATGGTATGCTTGTTTCTATCATTTTTATTTACATCGAAGTTCTAGCAGTCCTTTTAAGAAGCTTTAGGCACTCAACTCAATTTTAGTATTGCATTCTATCCGTAGACAAATGGACAATTGAAAAGGACAATTCAGACTTTAAAGAACATTTTATGGGCGTACGTGATTGATTTTGAGGGAAATTGGGATCAACACTTACCTTTGATTGAATTTGCTTACAATAATAGCTACCACTCAAGTATACAAATGGCACCATTCAAAGCTCTATATGGCAAAAAAAGTAAATCTCCAGTTAGGTGGTTTGACCCTAGAGAACACAAGTTGCTAGGGCTAGATTTGATATAGGATATTAGAGAAAAAGTCAAGGTGATGCATGTGTGTATGAATTATGATAGCTCAGAGTAAGCAGAAATCATATGTTGATCATCAGCGGCGAGATCTCGAGTTCAAAGAGGGGGATTATATGTTTTTAAAGATTTCTCCTTTTAAGGGAGTAATGCGATTTGGCAAGAAGGGCAAGTTGAGTCCGAGATATATTGAACCTTCTAGATTCTCTGACGATTTGGGGACAGGGCATATGAGTTAGCTCTTCCGCCTAGTATAGATAAGATACATCCAGTTTTTCATGTATCCATGCTGATGAAACATCTCCACAATAAGTCGCACGTCCTTGAACCTCAGACAGTAGAGTTAGATTGAAACTTGTCATATTAAGAGCAACCCGTCACTATAGTAGATAGGGAGGTGAGAAAACTTCGATCGGAATAGATACCTTTGGTGAAGGTTGTTTGACAGCATCACAAGGGTAGTGAGGCAACTTGAGAATTAAAAGATGTTATGAGGAAGAAATTTTCTCACTTTTTTAAAGATGAATGTAAATATTTCTGAACCCTAGTTAGAATTTTTAAATTCGAAGACAATTTTTTTTAGGGAGGAGAATGTAATACCCCAAAATTTAAACTAAAGGTATTTTAGTCATTTTACACAAGAGGGGTAATTTTGTTATTTTATAAATTTCATGTCAGGGTGTTGGAAGCCTAGCTAATAACTCTGTATTAATGTTTAATTAGTTATTGGGAGCGATTTGATAACAATTTGATAAGTTTAAAAAAATTCTCCTTAAAGTTCCATCCACACACCCGACCTTCAAACAAAAAGTAGCATTGATTGAAAAATCCGATTAATAAACAGTTTATTATTTCTGAAAAAGGATTCGAATACGATTAATATGAATCAAATTTGAGTCAAATCTGAGGTCAAATGAAAGAAAATCGAAGCTTAGAACATAACATATATGTAGGAAGATAACAAATGACATGTTTACCATTCCAATTTCATTTCTCTTCATTTCTTTTTAGGGACAAATAAGTCATTGTATCACATTTTAATCTGTATTTGAGTAGGGCAGAAACCAAAAACAAGCCATTTCTTCTTCTTCTTCCTATGGGTGTCATTTTTTCTTAAATTTCCTCCAAATTATTCATTTTATAACATATTAAAGTCTCATTTCTTGCTGCTAATCGCACGTAATAGTCATGGGTTACACTATATGAACTTTGTTTGAGCGATTTGGTTAACGATTAAAACGGAAGAGTGTAGAGTCACTATTTATAATTTGGAAATTTTCATAATTACTTGCAACTCGGATGTCTTAAGGTTAAATTGACTTCTCAATAGCTAAGGGAGCAGTCATCCAGGCCCTAGTGATCGGGCTTCTGTTCCGTTTTTGGTGACACCTGTGAGTGAATATTTATTCTTTAACTTATTTCTATCTAAGTTTAAAATATTTATTGAGTATTAATTGTCAAATTCATAACAAATAAATTGATTTACATTATATTTTATATGGAATATGATATTTACTTTAAACTATATGTATTGTTGTGAAATAGTTGTTGAGATACTGGTTTTGAGGCCAGGAGACGATCATTGTATTTTAATTGTGATATATTGATTTTGAGAAATATATATACATTATACTTTATATGGAATATGAGATTTGTATTTTTGATCTTATGTTAGCTATTATTTCAATTTTTACTTAATCTTAGCCGGGAGATATAAGAGGAAGAGGTTATGTGTTTTAAAAGCACATTTGATTTGTGTTCTGTGAAGTTACTGGTACATGTGAGAAGTAGGGGGTGAAGGGCGGTCTAATATCTGACCTGAAATTTGTATATATCCTTACATATTTCTTTGTTTTCACTGTACTCTTTGAAACTAAAATTTTGAAATTATATCAGCATGCAGTGAATGTCACGTTAATATGATTTACATCTAAAATTAATTTTAATTTTAAACATATTTTATGTCAAAACTGAATTTACTTAAAATTTATCATTTTTTATTATTTTAGTATCCACTCACTGATTTTTTCTCAAAACTCACCCCACCATAGGTTCTAGTGATTGCAGAACTCACTTTTAGGTGAGGATTCAAGAAAATGTTCGTGAAGAGTATTAAGATTATAGGTTCTCTATACAGTCACCTAAGAGTTAATAATTTTGTGTTTTTTGTACATTAGGCATGATGCCTAATAATGTATACACATTATAAGTGTGACTTTTGTATATTTTTGTGTATATTAGTATTGTACATATACTCTTTTATATATAAGTATCATGATATATGTCTAGCATAGTATTGATAGGCAAGAAGCCTTGAATATATATGTATGAGTTCATGCATATGATTTGTATTTATCTAATTACAGGCTTACATGTTCAGGTTTGTCTAAGGCTTATAAGAGTAAGATATCCCTATCTTTATGTTGTCACGATATCGATTTTCCGATGTATGACATATATACAATTGTTATACTATGTTCTTTATTTCTTCTTGCTCTTACAAATTTGCACCATTATTACTTTCATGTATATGTGTGTTTTTGTGTGCATGTGTGTGTGTGTGTGTGTGTGTTAATAACAACATTGTATTCAAATAAGTAATCAATACAAGAACACTTTTCTTTTAAATACATTGTGGCAGTTGATAAAATTTGCATTCAAACTATTTTAAAGGAAAAATCGAAATCGAAACTTGAATTGGAATTTACTGTAGAAATAGAGGAAAGTTTTAGTTTCTGACATGCCAATAATGGAGGAAACTCGCTCGGCTTAACATTTTCTATGAGAATCGAAGGGTGTATTTTCATCTGGTGATTCCAATTCATCAAACTACTTATTTGTAAACAAATGTTAGTCTTTTGAAGCAATTAATATGGCATCATCACAAAACACATCATGTATAGAAAAATCTTCTCAAATGGTTTTACGATTGAATTGTTAGGTTCAATGTTATATTTGTTAATTTCGTGTCAAAATTGTTGAGTTTGATTCAGTTTTTGAGTAATGAATAGTGACCATAAATACTAAACAATGCAAATTGTCCATAATACTTGCCTTAAGCTACCACTAGCTACTTCTTCGAATGGTGAACAATGATTTCTCCATTTGAACAGTTATTTGCCTAGTGAATAATGTCAAATGATGAACAGTGTGTGAATAGTGTCAACAAACAAAATCTTTGTGTTAAGATAGTGTTGACATCCCGCTCGAGTGTTGAACAAGATTTGCTTAATCATTTCTTTTGAGACCCTTTCACCACATTATCATACACTAAATCCAATTGAGAAATCTTCAGAATTTTGATTGTTGTTAGTGGTTTGGTGGTATTAATCTATCTAAGATTTATAGATTTAGGCTAAACAAATTTTAACGTATTTTAATTTGTTGATTATTTAAGTCTTTCACTATTAGCAACACCTTTCACCCCCGTTTGGTGTCCTAAGATTTAAATACATATTTTTCACAAGCAATAAACAAGAATCCTTGAGTTGTTGGATTAATGTACCTACTCCATCATATTTTCCTTCCATGCTGTTAATGCCTTAAAATAATATCAAACCCATAACACTTCATCAATGGATGTCATGTTGGCATATCTTATTAGCAAAATGATTTTCTTAAGTTCATTAGTTTCTAAATCATTGTAACTCAACTCCATAGTTGTATGTATATCTTAAATGTTCTTTGAAAAAGACATTATTAGTTTTTGCAAAGCATTCTTCTATCAAGATAAGTCCTTATTTCTCGATGCCCTTGTAGAACCCACTAAATTTGATATTATTTAAGTATATTTGATTCCATTATTAATAAAGTATTTGGACATAATAAGGTTCGAAGAAATTTTTTTAGTACATACGTATAGTTAAATCGGTACTTAGGCATAAAACGTCATAGATACATATATATCTCTATAAACCTAAGTACATGATTTTATTTCTCTTGTATTTTCAAGATAATTATAATGATGTAAGGACTAGAGTGAAAGGATTTTAAAATTCAAGAGGTTAAAGTATAAAATTTCTATAAAGTTAGGAAGAAAGTGTAAATATAAAAGTGTAGGGTTAATATTAAAATATTTATATTATTATAATAATAATTAAGAACAAATAGTGGTACTAAATTAAATCTAAGATTTTATTAAATGAAGTCCAATTTAATTTATGTAATTTGGCCCAATTTTATTAAAATAAAAGCTCAAACTCAATTTCTATATTTTAATCCCCATTTATCTATATTCTTCTATTATTATCTAGCAAAATGTTAATTTAGACAAAAGGAAACAAGGAGGAAACGTGGAGGCTAAATATTTGTTATGGTTAGTAATGAAAATTCTAGAAAACTCTTGATTTTATCAAGAGAAATGTTAGTAAATGGAAGAAAATTAAAGAACAAGCCACCTAATGCCCTCATGGCCGGCCCCACCAATATATTTAAGCATTTCAATTCATTAATTTGCATCTCATTTTTCATTTTAAACCAATGAAAGGAGAAGTCAAAACGTAGAAAGCAAATGAGGATTAAGAAACCAAAATAAAATAAAATAATAATAATAATGAATAAAGCTAATTTTACCTTTTAAGGTCTATAAATTCTAGACCTTTCTATCCTTTTTGAGACAAGTAAAAGAAACATAACTTAGACATAAATCAGAGAGAAAAACGTGAGCCAAAGGGGGGAGACCAAAGGGAGCAAAACAGTGAGACAGAAGGGAAGAAAGGAAGAAGGAGGAGAAGAGAAAGTGTTGGTCTTGGGGTAAGTGTTTATGGTTTTAAAGACTTTCTATTTATTTTTTTGTATGTGTTTTATGTTAAAATTTTAATGAAAATGAATTTGTGGGTTTTGTGAATAAGAAGGAAATGCCATGAATGGAGTATATATGCATGTGTGTATGTATTTTGATGATTAATGAAATGGAAAGGATGGGTGAAGAGTTGTGTTGAAGTTTTATTTATGGTATGAATGGGGTTGATGTTAAATAATTGTTGACATATGAATTATGGATTGTTGGAAAGATATAATTATGCATGAATATATGTTATATATATGAATTGAGTGGAGAAGATTTGATGATGATGATGTGAATAGGGTGAAATAATAATAGGTGGAATTAACATGCATGTTATTTCTATATTGTTTGATTTTGGAAATTTATCTATTGTTTTATGTTAATTGATGTTAAATTGATACTAAAATATGAAATTATGATTAGTGCTATGGTTGAATGTCATGTAGATGATGTATATGTGTGTTGATTTTGATGTTAGAGAATGGATGAATTTAGTTAAGATGGAAAATGGTGTAATCATTGTAAGGGTGAAAATTGTCAACAGGGGTTGTGCATGCATAATGTGGCAAAAATGCTTGTATAACTAAGCGAAACATGAATGGTTGTCATGCACCCTTATACAGATGGTTAGAGTACAGAAAAATGAAGAACTTAGGTATGATAGGTCATGGAATTAGTGATTGAAAGTGTGTTAAAAACATGAGACAAAATTCGGATAGATGCAATCGCTAGAAATCTGAGCAGCGCTCGGAAAAATAAAATTTGGGAGAGCTTCTGATATCGGATTAATGCACCGTAAAATGCTATGAAAACTAGACATCTAGAAGCACAACATATCTAAAATTTAGCTTATTTTACAAATAAATGAGATTTTCAATAAATTTTTGAAAGTGACAATCCTGCAGATGACATATCCTATTTTAGTGTGACACATGTCGAAAACTTGGCGTAACATGGGCAAATGGAGTTAAAACCCAAATCCGTAAAGTGCCGCATAAACTGAACTAATAATAGAGTCTGTTGCCTAAGATTTAAGTGGAAATATATTGCCGATATTGAGTGGAGCGCAGTTATAGCGAGCGTAGAGCGTATTTTATGCATAAAAGAGAATTCTAGCCTAAATTCTAATTTTATTCAATAAATATTTCAATTATGGTATTGTTTAGTTAGGTGATAAGTATGCATATTATGTTTTTTTTATTTAATTGGGCATATTGTATAGGGCCTAACGAAAAATCGTTTAACTGTAGATTTATAAATTAAGCGAGCAACGTCAACGCTTTAAACAAGCGACTTAGCGCTTAACGGGTGAATAGATGAATATATTTTTCAAAGTTTTTGAAATAAATGATTTAAAATGTTAATTTATTTTTTGAGAATTATAGACTTTAAAAAGGATTTAAATGTTTAATTTTATTTGAATTTGTGAAATTTAGATGTATTGCAAATATAAAATCAATATGTTATGAGTAAGGGCATATTTTATAAAATGGTATATTTTATAAAATATTTTAATTATCCATGAAATATTCTGTCGATGGGTTGATATGTGATAAATTGAATTATGTTGTCATGTGATTTTGTTGATGAATATTATATACTGATTTTATATTTGAGATTTTTGGTGCAAGTACCTAATTTGAGTGCGTCTGTACACAGATTTTTTTTTCTACCTTTACCCAAGAAAGAGGTAAGGGAGAGATTATATATTCCGTGGTTATATATATTATGCCCTTACTTGAGAAAGAGATAAGGGAGAGGTTACCTATTCCACCTTTACCTAACGAAGGAGGTAAATGAGAGGTTACCATTTCCGCCTTTGTTGTCTGATAAGAGGCAAATGAAAGGTTATCATTTCCGTCTTTATCATCTGATAAGAGGCAAATGAGAGGTTACCATTTCCACCTTTGTTGTCTGTTAAAAGGTAAATGAGAGGTTACAACTAGATGAGTCAATGTTTAGCACCGTATCTACTTATCCAGGCCAACGCTAACGAGAAGGCTTATAAAATTATTATATATACTGATACAGAAAAACTTGTTAGCGAGTCTCAAGGTGTTAGCTGGATGTACACCAGAAAATGTCTCGAGAGATAATTTCTTGGCTAGCCAAAATATTTTATTTGAACATCCACAGATATTGTTTATAAAATTCGTTTTAAGCATGATTTTATATATGATTAAATGATTTTAAATTATAAAGAAATTTTGTATTTCTTGTGTTAAAATGCTGATACTCTTACTCATATATTGTTTTATGATTTTCAGATTTAATACTATCCATCTATTCATTAAGTTTTACTCACACTTTATTTTTTTTAAAACATTTTCAAATTAGACAGGTTTCGTGGAGGTCGTGAGTCCACTCCCCATATCAAATTTGGCAAAGTACTGTTATAAAAACCTAGTGGGTACTAAGGGTCTCAGATGTTATATATGTATATGAGGTTTAGTTGGGATCCATAAACTATATTTTATAATTGATTTTTGAATAACGAATATATTATAGGTACAAATGTTGTGGATTTGATATATGTTTATACATGCGTATGTAGTTATGTGGACATTATAGGTGAAATATTAAATTGGGATTTTAATTATTTATATGAATGGAATATGGGAAGCCTTACTCAATCGTGGGATACAGATGATATGTATATCTCACAGTTGTGTGGCATTGTTACGTACTCCTATATGTGAATCGAGGCGTGACAGCTCTTGCTACAGTTATAATGTCAATGGGCAAACCTGTACATTATTTTGCTACTTTTGTGTTACATAATTTAATTCATTACCCTTAATATTCAAATGCTTATCACTGTACATCTTTTTAAACAAATTCTAAGCCTCTTCATTATTTAAAAAGCTAATTGGAAAGTTATATTGATAATTCATCTTTCTTCACAGTGACAATGCATCAACACTCTTTGATGTCAACAAGACTTTACATTTCCTATATTCATCTCCAAGTGGAATTCTTATTTCTTGTAAATCAAGGTAGGCCTAAATATTATCTAAAATTATAAGGATCTTCTTCACGTTCTTCAGCCATTGAGATAGCTCTCCTACTCTTCTTGAATCGGTCTTTTTTATTAAGGAATATCAAACCTAATGTAATGCCTTGACCTTAGTGTCTACTTATAACAATTGCCACAGACTCTTATGATAGTACACTCAGAATATATCAAAAAAGCCTGTAAGGCTTTTCTGTTAACCAATAACCCTTAAAACAGTTTATAAATAATAGTTTCTATTCATGGGATTATCATTCAATGAATTGATCATCCATAATCAATTCAACCACATCACATATCAAAAATTCTAAAATCAACATAATGGATATCATTCTCAATTGGATTGAATTTACATATACAAATACATAAAAATTCAAATGATATTATTCAGTTGGATATAACACACATGCAAGTCAAGAAAATAACCTACCTAGAGCATCGTAGGCTCTTTGCTGCTACCACTAGCCCTGCGAGAACTAACACTCATAACCTAAAAGTTGTAATTGTGAGGAATAGGTATACAACTATATTTAGTGAATAAATAAAGTATATACATATATACATACATGCACACACATTTCTAAATTCATGATATTGGGATTTTTTTCCATTTTATTTTGAAAGTATATATTTACATGTTCATTTAAAACAAATAACTGTAAAAAAAATTCAAAGGTTTGCATTTAAAATAAACAATCAAACCGGGCTGGCTATACTTTCTCGACCGCTACATTGGCCTAAGCAACATCGAAAACCATCAGTGAGTCTTTCATGCATAAAATCATATATAATACATTCTTATAAAACATAAATTATTTCTTATGCTTTGTAAAATCGGTTATTTTTTGTAAAACATGTATTTTATAAAAATAACTGCTTGTCTTACTAATGTTGGCTCCGAGTTGTCACTTGGTGATAGAGTGACTATTCTCGTAGTCTATCAAATCCAAGATAGCCCTATCATGCTGTCAAGACTTTCTATAGTATATATATAAATTTGAGCATCTGCGCCCAGCACACAGTGGGCTTGCCATAGCCTATCCCGCTTATATCAGCCCTACTATGGCTCATTCACCTATACAGCCTCTCATAGGTCCGTTTATATGCTACTTCTCTGTAGATACAGTCAATAAATTGGCCCTTTGGCCATATAACAATATCTAGTTTTATCAGCCTCATCACCAATAAATATGCATAAAAAAATCAATTTAAATCAATTATTTCAACTCATAAAAATAAATCAGGCCTCTCTGGTCATCTCAGCATGTATATTTATCATAAATTTATAACAGCAAACCATATTTAAATATTTTCCAATATCAATAATAAACGCATAGAAACACATTCATATCAAGTTAGATTTTAAAAGTAAAATCACTTATTTAACACACAAACAATACATATAAATAACAAGAATATATTTACATATTCATGTATGTATAAATTTACTCACAATAAAGACAGGGTAACCACTCCTACTAAGGCTCCTCGTGCCCACTTATTTCTTCACTTAAGTTCTCGATACCTATTACCACTCATACGTATAATAATGAATTCTACAATTCCAAATAATTAAACACAATGCACTAAATGCGATATCATTGGAAAACATGTCTAAAAACTCTTATTTCTATCAACGAAATACCATGACAGTAAATATTCCAATGTCACATTTTCATCTAACACAGATATACATATTTCAAATGACATTCAATTCATATTCAACATCATATACTTTCAATCATCACCATTTAATACTAATTTAGATTTTCCATGCTTAATCAAATGAGAATTTTCACATAAACAGTAAACCTCAAATTTTAAATATTGCAAAATCTTAAAATCAAACCTATAATGAGTTAATAGGCTTATCGGTAACTTATATAAATCTATAAAATCCTCGATTAATCATTTAATCAGAAAAATCTTAATTTTAATTTGAAACTCAAATTTCCTCCTTGTTTATCCTTACTTTTCTTAGCTCAAAATCAGTATCAAATCAAAGAGGAGAGGACGGATATTCATTTAGTAACAGAAATTTGACAAAAAATGAGAGAAAATTGGAGAAATCAAAGAGAAATAAAAAGGGAGAGAGAGACACGAACTTTAGAGAGAAAGGAAGAGAAGTTTGAGTTTTAAAAAAAGAGAAGTATAAGAAATTGTTGGGGGTTGAGTTTATATATAGAGAATGTGCAAAAAAACCAAAATACTTATAAAATTTTTAAAAATTTTTGAAAAACCCAAGTTTCATAGCTAACTGATCAAACGTTTTCTCGAACTGATAGACTAGTTCTGTCTTCTTCCCATGACACAGCTATTGCCAGTAGACCGTTTCCTCGAATTGGTCAATTGGTTCTATTTGCCTCATTGCCGGTCGACCGATTTTGTTTGCCTTATTGCCGATCGACTGGTTCTGTTTGCCTCATTGTTGGTTGACCTTTTTCTTTATCCAATCGATCGTTTTCTTATTTTCCCATAAATTTGTTTCTGTCAGTCGACTGTTTCTCCATTCGATCTACCTGTCC
Organism: Cedrela odorata; assembly: GCA_035584115.1. NCBI lineage: Eukaryota > Viridiplantae > Streptophyta > Magnoliopsida > Sapindales > Meliaceae > Cedrela > Cedrela odorata. The sequence goes on along the minus strand of JAXCLQ010000006.1, from coordinate 9,210,077 downwards.
CTCTCTTCCCCATTTTCTATTCTTCCGATCTACTAATTCCCTCACTCGGTCGACCTATTCCATGTTTATGTGGGTTTAGAACTATCATCAATCAATCCAACCTTAATTAATACATTCATTATACTCATATCATTAAACTAAAATTTAAATTCACCTAACCCTCGATAATGTGTCAATTAACCATTAATAATGCATATGTGAAAATTAATATTATGAAATGGCTATTTTACCCTAATGTTCGAAGAATTGGGTTTACACCTAATATATATGCAATTTCTCCTTGAATCTTATTTATGTTTGGGGTGTGGGATACCTATGCAAAAACCACCCAATGAAAGAGGTTGTTTCTTTCTATTTCGTAAGCAACTTTCTTAGCTAAAGTCATCTTGCCAATACCACCCATTCCATAAATTCTAACAATGTTAAAATCAAGAATACTTAACCAGCTAATTACATTTGTCAAAGTGGATATTTACAATTCAATTGCTTTATATTCTTTGTTAGATAATTGTAGATCCTTTGCAATAATGCGGTAGGCAATTGTACTAAAGCTCAAATTCTTTCAAAAGCCCAACAAGAGCATCGAACTGCTTCACTGCTTCCTCTCTAAGTTGGTGGCGGGTCTTCAAATCAAGACACAACCTCGTGAAATATCATTTCTCACATGTTGTAAGGCATACCTTTATAAGGATTATATAGCCATTAGTTTCTATATTTGATTTGGATTTAAAGCAAATGGATGTAAATATAGCTTTCTTGCATAGGAACTTAGATAAGGAAATTTTTATGACTCAACCTGAAGGTTTCTATCAGAAAGGGAAGGAAGACTATGTTTATTTGCTAAAGAAGTCACTATATAGTCTCAAACAATCTTCTAGACAATGGAATTTGAAGTTTGATGATTTTATGATTAACAAATGATACACAATGAATTCCTTTGGTAGTTATGTGTATTTTAAAGGTAAAATCTAGAAGAAATGATATACTTGCTGTTATATGTTGATGATATGTTGATTGCAAATAGTAGCAAGGAGAAAATTTCATATTTGAAGCTGCAGTTAAGCTTTACCTTTGAGTTGAAGAACTTAGGCTCAGCTAAGAGAATCTTAGGGATTGAAATTTCCTGAAATAGAAAAGCGGGAATTCCTAATTAAGGTTCTTCAAAGGTTTAACAAGGGGGAGGCCAAATCAGTTGGAATTCCTTTGGCTCCTCACTTTAAGCTGTCAAGTGATCAGTCACCAAAAACATAAGTTGAAGAAGAATGATAACAAGGCCTTATGCAAGTTTTCTTGGGTGCTTCATGTATGCAATGGTCTAAATAAGACCAGACTTGGCATACTTAGTACTTGTAGTGAGCAGATTTATGGGGAGACTTGGGAAAGCATACTGGGAAGCACTGAAGTGGATACTTAGATATATTAAAGGGAGCCTTGGATATTGTTTAGTGTATAAAGGAACTGATAGAAATGAAGAAGGCATAATTGGATTTGTTGATGCTGATTATGCATCAAATTCTTATAGAAGAAAGTCTTTATTTGGTTATGCATTCACATTGCTTGGTTGTGTTGTTAGCTAGAAAGCCTCACTTTAGTTTGTTGCTGGTCTCTCAACAACAGAGGCTGAGCATATGGATGTAACAGAGTCAGTAAAAGAAGCTCTATGGTTAAAGGGGATTGTAGCATAACTGGAAATCAAGCAAGAAAGTGTTACTATCTACTCTGATAGCCAAAGTGTTATTCAACTAGCAAAACATAAGATATTCCTTGAAAGGACTAAGCATACAGATGTGAGACTGTCCTTTATAAGGGACTTGATCTCTAAATGAGTGATTAAATTGCAGAAAGTGCAAACAACGGATAATCCTACTGATATGTTCACAAAGGCTGTACCTAGAACTAAGTTCGGCATTGCATGAATTTGTCGAACATATTAGGTGATTAACTGATATGGAAAGGAGCTGAAGATGTTTCAGAGTTGTTTTGTTTAAGCACAAAAGAGAAGTTCATCTATCAGGCTGGAAACTGAAAGAAGAAAGATTTTATGAATTGTGAATCAAGGTGATTTAAAAGTCACAATGAAAAGCTGTTTTCGTTAAGTGTCTATATTCAGTCACATTAGTGCCTTGCTGGATTATTAAAGTTGACGTGGCAGGAAGTCTGTGGTGCTGAGTTGGCATTTTCTGTTTTAGCTGTTTGTTTTTTTGTTAGTTAACAAACTTCTGAAGCTGGGAAAAATAGAATGCGAATATTAAAAGAAAAGGAAGCTGTTTCTTGTCAAGTGTGTGGGAAAAAGAGAGAAGAAAAGAAATAGAAAGAGAAAGTTTATTGTTTTATTTTAAGTTTGTTCTGTAAATTCTCTATTGTCAAGCTTAATAAAATTCATAATTTTGTTTCCTGAATTTTGAGTTTTCTTCTCTGGTTTATTGTTCTCCTGTTATAATTGTTGAGAAACTTGCTTAAGCCATGTGTAGATCTTCGTGGATTGAGTTCGAATCACAAAACTACTGCTTTTTTCTTTTTTTCTTTTTTTGTGGTTTCTGAAAGTGAATGTAGATCAAAGCTAATCAAAATAGAAATAGAACAGAGACAACAAACCAAAACAGAAAATAGTGGGCGGCAGTGAAGTATTCTTCACATAAAAGGATTACTAATCAACTAAGAAGTGAGACAAGAGGCCAAACTCAAAGGAAAGTAAAACAAATTAAGAGACAACAGAAGTTAGGGAAACACCAGTACTGATTACGACAAGCAAATGCATCGTGTTGTTCAGATAAGATGATGAAAATAAGAAAAGGGTTTCTTCAATGAGATTGAATGCAGAGAGCGGGTGTTTTTGAATTCGATTCCAAATAAACTCCCATGAGTGAGTAACGTGAACAATCAAAAGAGAACTACGAAGTATGAAAGAAAAGAATCTGGGATCAATGACTGTGTGATCACACAAAAGCATCAAAAGCAACAAGTCCGCAACTTTCTGCATAAACGTGAACAATCAAACATCAAATGTAAAAGAAAAGAATCTGCATAAACGTGAAAAATCAAACATCAAATGTGAAAGAAAAGAATAGCTCCATCCATTAGTGAAGTGTTAAAGTGGCAGGGGCTTCTTTTAATGGTTCTATTTTTAAAGTTTCAGCATCACATCCCTTCCAGCTTTAAGTTTTTCCACCTCGAATTTGCAGGGCCAATTGTAGACATGATTTGTGCAAAGTATATTTTGCCGGAAAAATTTCAAAAATAACTTTTTCATACTCCTATTTATGATATAACTAACCCTAATTCAATTTTACCAATAGATCTAATTTCAGATAATTTGAACAATTTTGTCCTCAAAACTAAAAACATACTATAATTATCCTGTTATAGTGTACAATCCCCAAATTTCTAAATTCTAAATTCATAGTCTTTGTATATATTATTTTTTATTTTTTATTTTACAGATTAAATAATATTTCACAAAATAAAATTTATTTATTATAATTTTTTTTAAAATAAAATATTTTCAAACATAATATATTTATTATGTAAATTTTAAAAATAAAGAAAATAAATTAAAATAAATTAAAAATAATAATTTAAATTTTGTAATTAAATTTTATATATATATATATATAAGTTAATTATTTAGCTAATAAATAAAATAAAAATAAAAATTTAATGAAATATTCAATAAATATGTAAAATTTAAAAATAATAATTAATTTTTTATATTTTTTTAAATTACAATTATAAATATTTATTTTTAAAAAAATAATCGTAAAAAAAAATTACAAAAAAGTTAAAAAATATATTTTTTTAATTTTACTTTATTATTTTAATTGATTTAAAAATAAATTTAAAAAAATTAAACAACATATAGGGCTCACCAAAGCACATGTGCTCGAGTGGATCCCACCTTTTTTTTTTATAAATTTGTTTTAGTATAAATATAAAATAAATAAATAAAAGGTTAATAAATATATAAATAAATTTTGTATAATAATTCACAAAATTAAATTTATTTACAATAACTTTTTTTAAAAATAAAATATTTTCAAATATAATATATTTATTATGTAAATTTTAAACATAAAGAAATTAAATGAAAAAAATTAAAAATAATAATATAAATTTTTAAATTAAATTTAAACAAAAATATATAAATTAATTATTTTGCTAATGAAATAAAATAAAAATAAAAATTTAATGAAATATTAAATAAATATGTAAAATTTAAAAATAATAATTAATTTTTTATATTTATTTTTTGAAATTACAATTAAAAATATTTATTTCTTAAAAAAATCATAAAAAAATTACAAAAAAGCTTAAAAAATATTTATTTTTTAAAAATTTTACTTAATTATTTTAATTAATTTAAAAATAAATTTAAATAAATTTAAATAAAAAATAAAAAATAGGTAGAGCCCACCCTAGCACATGTGCTCGGGTTTGGACCGGAGCACATGTGCTCAGGTGGGCCCACTTTTTTTTATTTTTTATTTAAATTTATTTTAGTATAATTATAATATAAAATAAAAAAAGGTAAATAAAATAAGTTGTGGGCCCCATTTGGGCTATGCTCAAGTCTAGACCTCAAGCACTGCCCACCGACGAGCTATGCTCGAACCAGAGCACAACCCAAAAAGTTGAAATTTTTTTAAAATATTATTTTAATATTAAATAATTAAAATAAAGATAAAATAAAAAAATTACTTATATAAACAAACCTTTGCTCGGATCCTAACTATCCTCTATTTTCAATATCTCTCTTCTCAACTTCCTCTTTACAATTTCGGTAGATATTTTGGCAATAAGACTTTTCCGACAAGAAATTATGGCCAAAAAAGATAATTTGATTTAATTGTTAATTAATTATTGAAAATTTAATTTTGTTTTTGGAAAATTAGAAATTAATATTTGTTAGTATTTATTTATTTAGATAGATAATTTTAGTATTAAGTTTATACTTACATATATATATATATATTTATACATATGTATTGTAATTTTGTAGTATATATATATATATGTGTGTGTGTGTGTGTGTATATAGTTGTGTATATATATATATATATATATATATATATATGTATTTGTGTGTGTGTGTATATATATATGTGTGTGTGTGTGTGTATTTATGCATGTATAAATATGTACGTGTGTGTGTATGTATATATATATATATATATATAAATGTATGTATTTAAAAATATGTGTAGTGTATATGTATGTATTTAAAATAAATCATATGTATATATATATATATGTATGTATTTAAAAATGTGTATATATATATATATGTGTGTGTGTGTGTGTGTGTGTGTGTATTTTAAATATGTATATACATGTATGTATGTATAAATAAATATATATCAGGTCAGAAAATATTTACATATAAATTTGTAAATTAATATATTTAGATAGATAAATAAATGTATTTAGTATAATTTAATTTTTTAATTTACAAATTATTTAGGTACAAATAACTGAACAATCTCGATTGAAAATTCAGCATCAGAGCACTTTAATGCTGAGGAGACCTATTTATCCCACTTTAGTGTGATAGAGCATATCAGATCTAAATTAACAAAGACTTAAATTGATTTATTTACACAGTCATATTTTTGGCAATTATTATCTATCGAAGGCTTACACCACTTTCCTATTCACATCCATTATATATTATTGCACGAACTTAATGTGAAGGGCAGCAACGATATGTGGTTTTATATTGGGGGCCAGTCAATTCATTTTTCACGCACATATTTTGGTTGATTATTGGCTTATGGGTTAGAGATTAACTTGCTTTGACTATTCTTGATAGCTCACGATTAATGCATAAGTATTTTCATGATTATCAGTCTATTACTTTGGATAATATTGAGACTGTCTACGACCATCTTAATTTTGATATGATACCTGACTTGGATGTCATACGGTTGTCGCTTTTCTACATGTTTGAAAGGTTTTTAATTGGTCGGCGTGCGTGCTCAGGCTGATTTATGGGTGTTGGCTATGACAGATGATCTTCCATAGTTTAATCAATATCCATGGGGAATTTTTGTCTTCCAATACACATTTGCGCAATTGCGTCATTCTATCGCACAAATATACATCAACTATAAGAAATATGCTATAGAGTTAGCCGAGTTGGGTAAGAGTTTTAGGGATAAGTACAATATTGCTGGAATGGCTAATGCATTTCAGGTAACTATTAGTAATAGTTTCAGTTTATTTTTCAATTCACATTTATACATATTAGTTTTTATATTATTTGTCATTAATTACAATGTAGGTATAGATATATGAGTGTGTGCCTAGCTTGTATCGTAGTTTAGTTAAAAAAGTTAGTAACAACGTCCCACGAATCCTACGTTAGCAAACAAGGAATCGTAATATTAGTCTGCAAGGCGTACGTGAACACTTGCTGAAACAATCACAAGTAAAATTATTTTCATATAAATTTTGTAAAAAATTTAATCTATGGGCAACCAACCAACATTATTTGTCCCTTCTAATTTCAACACATTCGTTTACTCTTGTCGTTGGAGCTGAAAGTAGCCAATATGAGTAATCCATACATCTCAGAGTTGTTTTAGCTCTCTGAACCATAGGGCAAATATAGAGGTAATTTATTTTCAAGGATAGAAGCAACCAGGCTAAAGCCTAAACGTAAATCTACACATGCGGCTACGGCATCCGCACCCCAGGTTTGGTTTTTGAAATACCTACATATGATATTTAACAATTTAATGTATTATGTTGGTGTTTGAGATACATGTATAAACTGATGAAGATTGTCCCATTGATGTCGTTTCCATATGCGTCAACATATTACCTACCACCACAGCAGCCGTATTATACAAACAGGGTATCGCTGTAATTTTCGCCCCTGCAGCCCCAATACTCGGCCTCACCACCGACTTAGTATTCTCTAGCCCCACGACTCAGTACTCTCCGGCCCCGCCTACTCAATACTCTCTGGCCCTGTCGACTCAGTATTCCCAAGCTCCACCCATTTAGTACTCTCTAGCTCTATCGGCGAACATTCATTCATCGACGCAATCAGCGCCGGGACTTTCACATCACTCGTTTGACTATGATGATTTTAGGAGGATTGTGATGGACTGATTTGATACGGTTACTGCCGACATGTAGACATACACTCAGCAGTGTATCACACAGGTTGAAAGAAAGGTTGATGCATTGACTGCAGAGTACCGGGCATTCAGTCAACAGGTTATGGACAACTCAGGCTAATATGACAGTTATATCACACGGGTTGAAGAAAAAGTTAATGCGCTGACTACAGAGTTACAGGACTTCAAGACACAGTATATGGACAAGTCAGGTCAGTATGACAATTATATCGCACGAGTTGAAGGGAAGGTTGGTGCACTAACTATAGAGTTGCAGGCCTTTAGTCAGGAGTGTATCAATAACTTCAGTCGAGTTAACACCATGATTGGTGATCTCCGCATTGTTGCAATCCACTCAGGCCACCGGGGTACACTCAGCTGCATATATGTTTCTCGAGCTTACCCGTATAGGCAACCACCTTGACTTTGTTTATATTATAGTAGTAGTACTTTATGCACGTCTATATAACACAATGTATTTCTAACGTAAAATATATTTTACATTTATAGAAAGAGGATCTGTCCATAGTCAAAGGTGAACCACAGGTGGAGAAGGTAGCCCAACGTCCACCTGTACGTGAGGAGAGTCGATTCGGGCAAATATTATAGAAGGGTCTGTATAACTAGAGTCCGTAAACTAATTCAAATAAAAGAAGATATGGAAGCCCTTACATCAGGATGTTGCCCAGATACCCATCAAACCTCCGCATCAATTCTTTGATGCCATATCTAGATGTATTATAGACTAAGTATCTACAGTGGCTTGCAAACTCAAAGGCATGCATCGAGACACGTTCAATGACCTTGACACAGCGATAGTTTCGTGGCATATCTGATCTGGATGCATGGCTAAAGGATGCTATAAGTGACTAAAATATTGTTAACATATTTCAATGCATCGGTTTTTGAATACAACTATATGATTTTTATTTTAACAGCACATCGACGAGTATTTGTATCTACTTGAGCATCAACAGTAGGCGTGCCCTCATTTACTGAGCCAGAAATGGACTATGACATCGCTACATTTCTATGTATATATGACACTTATAAAATAGACGTTTATTTTGAGTTTGCATTGAATTTGCTATCATGTTAATTGTGTCAGCCAAATTACTTTACTCGTTAAATCAAATGACTAGTGGGGCGATTGAGCTAGGCAATTTTCCACCTAGACTCGATCTAGAAGAGTTCGTTAGAGGGGACGTAAATGGGGTCAGAAGAGCATGGACCGCTATGGACTTTTGTTGCCATTCCCGCTTTGGTATATGGCAACCATTGGGTTGCTTGCGTTGTTGACTTAGGCAGTCACATGATATCTGTTTATGATTTTGCGCCGCTAGGCCATTCCAAACAGGAGATGAGTAAGGCATTGCAGCCATTATGCAAGTTGTTACCATACTTACTGCACATGTGTCAGATGTATGATGCAAGATCGGAATGGCGTGATACACATGTGGCTTTTAAGCATTTCAGAGTGACAGATGTCCCCTGTTAAAGACCGAGGAGTGCCGATTGTGGGATTTTTGTGTAAGTTTCTAGAGTACCTTATGTTATGACCACTATATGACTTTGATTCTACTTACGATCTATTTTTTAGAATAAAGATAGCGTTCGATTTATTTGAGAGACACATACTTTGACATAACGTGTTTATATTGTTAAGTATTTATAATTTTTTATTGTTTTTCACATGCAGTTTCAATTTAGTTAGAGAGCTAAGCAAAATATAAAAAATTGTAAAAAGTTAACATTAAAACATTTGCAGATATACAACTTCATAACTAAATTCAAATAAACTGTACAAGCTAACATTACATTGCAAATTTGTTATTTCAATTACGTAAAATAAAACATTGAATGAGTACAGTCAATGTTATTACGTAAAAACAACGTACATCCTAATAAATTTGAACATGATTACAAAATAAAAAATAATCACTCAATCCAGTTGTGATACAATGAATTATTGCATGTTGAATAATTATATCCAATTTGTTTGCACCGTGAACATCTTCTCGGGATGACCTCCTTTCGTGCGGATGGGATGCATTGATTTTGAGGTTGACCTGCTGGAATGCGGCAAATTAGTGGTTTGACAACAATAGATTGGATCTAGACCGGAACATCCTAAAAACTCTGGTCTCCGACTGGATAAATCTCCTTAGCATATGCTGTCAAGAGTGTGCAATTTTTGTAGTACATTGAGCAATAGTTACCGTACCGGCCTCTAACATATTGAATAATAGCTAGTGCATAGGCGCAAGACAATTGTTGTAAGTCAAAGCACCTACACTGGCATGTCTTTGTACTTAGATCGACGACAACAACTTCTCATTTGCCTTTGACTTCAAACTCAAATCGAAAAATAGGAAACACTGAAAGTGTACGAAATGCACCATCTTCTTCTTTAATTTGATCCACTGTCGCTTTAGTGAAGGTGTCTATTTCAAATTTTGCAGCCTCTTTTCTCCTCTCGTAAAACAAATGCTGTAACACTGACCGTATCTAATATGCTAATGCCATAATTGGAATAGTATGCACATCCTTCAACAGTGCATTCATACTATCAGTAATGTTTATAGTCATTATGTTGTAACGTCGAACAGGAAAATAACATATGGCCCACCTATGAAAGCCAACATTGTTTTCTAAGTAGGCCGCAACATTAGGGTGTATCGACTTCAATTTATCCATGTGTTTCTTGAAGTCGCTGAACACATATGTCTTTGCAGCAATATAATAGCCCATAAGGAAAACGTCGTTCTTATAATCCTTCAGCTTGTATTTTGATTTGAGGTTTCCTTCAATATGGTAGAAACAGTAACCGTGGTATAAATCAGGAAACATTGTCCGACTACTATTAATAATGCTATCATGTTGGTCAAAAACAAACACCAAATTGGTCACTGGTCCAAGTGCATCTTGTAGTTTGATTAAGAACCACTCCCAAAATACGTCATTTTCATAGTTTTTCACTCCAAAAGAAATAGGATAAATCTGATTATTGTCGTCAAGTGCCGCAGCTACAAACATAGTCCCTCGATATGTACCCTTTAAAAATGTACTGTTAATGGCAATTACCGGACGGATTGATAAAATAAAACCACACAAACATAAGCCAAGCGCCATAATGAAGTACATGAAATGCTAGTCATCATCAGTGTGTATGTGCATTACTGTGCCTGGATTTATTTGCTCTAACACATGGCAAAAATAAGGAAGTAATTGAAATGACTTGGATGGATCCCCGCACGTTAATGCACGTGCTTCTTCTCTACCTAGCCATGCCTTGCGGTAGCACACAACCACTCTAAATTCTCGGTGTATGTCATCTCAGATGTTATTTGGAGTATAAATCCTACTTGGGTCTTGAAACTTGTCCATTACATATTCACCGATAAATCGACTGCTTGTTTAACTGTGACCTAGCTGTAGTTGGTAGTTCCGGCAGGTGTGACATGTTTCAATTCTATTAACAAACCAATATTAGTCATTTACATCTGTGCTAGTTGCTCGAATGCACCATTTACAGCCCTCAATAACACATTTTGCCTCAAACAGATCTGATGGGAACTTGGTAACCTTAAACTGGAAACAAGTCCTCAGTGTCATTATTCATAATGTATCTCTTAACTCTTTCTTTGAATTGAAAATCTACCCATCACTTATGGCATTAGAAGTAGAACTAGACAACGCATCTACCAAACGAGAATTGAAATGTGGAATGCCAGCAAATTGCAAGAAGTTGACGAACCTGACATATTTGAATGATACCTTGTTGATTTGATTCTCTGATTCGGTCCATGCCCCAAGTTTGCAGTCGCATCATTGTCCTCGTAACAATAATTCCTATCAGAGGGTCCTGATTGTGTTCAGTGAAATGTCTAAGCCTTCGCCCTCCATACATGATTGAGTATCAAAATGTTCGTGTACAAGGTCTTTATTGTACTGACACGGAGAGTATCCTTCGAGGAATGTAGGATATTCATGATAACAATAACTCATGGCATTCTTTGGTATGGGTAAAAGTCGGACTCTTCCACCACAGTATTTCTTAGAATCATCTGATAATGTAACTAATGATCTGCTAAGACGAGCCCCAATCGGTACAATTTCAAACATACCTAAAAGGTTACAAAATAATTTGTATTTATTTAATTTACAGGAAAATTGTTTAGGTAAAAGTTTAAATAATACAAATTTATACATAAATTAGAAAAAAAAATAATACAAATTCATAAACCAAACAAAACATGTACATCTTGTTTAGTTATGGCCTAACTTAACATCAATAATAAATAATATAACACAACTTTCAATTTTTGCTTAACTCAAATCTTGTCGTACATATCCAAATAAATTTACCAAACTATGATCATAATAATTTTTTTAACAAATTATAAATTTATTACACTAGTTTTTTTTAATAAAATTCTCATAATATTCAAATAATTAAAGAATACAAGTGCTAAATAATTAAAAAAATAAAATAATAAATACAACTATTAAAATATTAAATAATAATACTTATTTGTTATCGTCAGAGGTAGTCGGTGAGATAGAAGAAAGAAGAAGAAATAGAAAGTATTGAAGAGAAATTGGAATTAAAATTAGTCAATCAGTGTGCTCTCTTTTATAATATTGTAAAAAGCTTAATTTACTATTTTAAATTCATTAATTTTGTGCTCGAGACCGAACACAAATCTAGCTTCTTTTTTAAAATTCATTACCTTTTTTTTTCTTTATTAATTAAATAACTAAGTTTTTATTTTTATAAAATGTAAAAAATTACATTCCCAAATTAATTTAAAAATAATAAGAAATATTTATAAATATATATACAAAAATTATTTATATATTTATTGACCTTTTT
>JAXCLQ010000006.1:9185844-9197980 GCA_035584115.1 Cedrela odorata | reverse complement strand
GTTCCCATGTAAAGTTAAAACATTAAAGGATTCATTAAGATTTATGGATCTCTTTTAATAACTACACAAACCATGTAAGTATATTCTTATCCTACATGTAATTTATGATATTCAATACAATGAATTAAGACACATAAATTAGCTTCCGTTATTACTATGATTAACAATTCAACTAAATAGTGATTAATTATTTAGAAGCATTAAGAATAATGTTGAATGTATTAACTAAAATAGAAAATTCATAATTAAATTAAACAAAGGGTTGGAACTTCAAAGTTGGGTTACATCATAACCCTAGAAGAATAAAACTACTTCATAATAAAAAAAAATACAACAAATATTAAATAACAAAACATAATAAAAGATTGGAAAAACTTAGTGGTTTGAAACTTCGCCGTAGAGTTTCCTCCTTTGCTTTGCTCTTTCTCTCCAAGCTCTCTCTCTCTTATTTGATTCAAAACTAAAAACTAATTTTCTATTACAATCTCATTGCTCACTATTTATAGATGAAAAAAAGGAAGAAAGTGAAGAATTTAATAATAATGCCAACAACCATTCTCTACTTAACATTTAAGTTTTTTTATTTATTCAATTCCAAATTGAACAATTCTTCACTTAATTCTCCACTTAAATGAATGATTCCAATTCATTCATGTGTCACATAGATTTAATCAAAATGTTTGCCACTTGGTAACATTATATGGTGCCATTTGTCAACCAAGGAATCATTTGATTAAATAACATTTATTTAATCAATAATGAATAAACTCATTTATTCATTAATATCCGTTTTCCATCAGTTTTATCTTGAAAAATGAAAAATACAAAAAGATGTAATAATTTATTTAATAAAAACAAAATCAACAATATATAAGTTAAATTCAAGTTTAAATAGATAAAATAATACTATAAAAATAAAGTTATCATATTTCAATCAAGGAAAATAATAATTTGAGCTTATGACTTCACTTTCCTTTTTGCACAGTAACATTCAATAATTTCTACGAAAAATAAAAAATAACTCAAATGTACAATATTAAAATTTAAATATCAATTCATGTTATTCTTTTATTTACTAACAATTTAGAATATTAATAAAAATTTCAAAGGAACATAATAATAATAAATTAGACTCATTTATTGGGTTTTATTCTCGTTATTTTCGTTTACTTTTTCTATTCTTTCTTGTTATATAAAAGCATGACTGAAAATAAAATAAATTATTTATTAGATATGAAGAAACTTTGGCTTTATAGAATTTCATGACATTTATGTTTATTATCGAAAATATTAATATGGAAATAGCTTTGTCACATTATTTATAAAATTATTAAATAAATTTAAGTTACATATACGTTCACTTTAATAACATAAGATCTACCGCATTATTTATAAAATCATTAAATAAATTTAATTTACGTATACCTTCACTTTAATCACATAAGATCAAGTAATAAACTCAGTGAAATTTTTACTGAAATTTAGTTTTATAAGTATGCTATAGCACACTTTAGAAATCTAAGCTTAAAAAAAGGATCTCTATTATCAAATTTAGTAGAAACTTTCTACTCAAGTATTAATAATTATTGATATGTCTTTATTAATTAGAACTTGACACGACACTAACAGAAAATTTTGATAGACTTTTCCCTCCTCTCTTTCTTTCTTGTACGTCAAAGCAATCATGTAAATGTGGAAAGAAAGTTCAAGATCATTTTTTTCAAAAAGAAAGCTAATATGTAGTTATTTGATGATGGGGTACATGAAAAACATTATTTCAACCAGAAAATATATATATATATATATATATATATATATATACACTTTTGATAATTTGATGTGGTTAAGGCCTAAAATCCAATTTTCATAATTTACAGGATTCCTATGTATTAAATAATACTATCTTGTTAATAAAGTCAATTTCTAGTGTCATTTTGGGCCTTTACACAATTTCAATTCTATCCCTTTTGAAAATAATAAAATAATAATAATAATAATAATAATACATTTAATTTAATTAGGAGATTTATTCAACCTTATCTCTCCTTTTTTTTATAAATAAGAATATATACCAATTTTAAAAATAAAATAAAAAACAAGAAAATAATTCAATCTCCTCCCCAGCTCAATGTGAGGCAAGGTTCGAACTCTAAACTTCACAGAAATTTTACTAATTGAATAAACTAAAACCCGTTATAACAAGAGATTCTACTAGTTGAACCAACTAAAACGATAAAAGATTTTGCTAATTAAGTCAACTAATAACCATTACTAGTTGAACCAACTAACACCCATAGATTTTGCTAATTAAGTCAACTAACAACCATTACTCGTTGAACCAACTAACACTCATCATGACGCAGCGAGAAAGCGATACTAGATGTTGTTCTAGCATACGTCTCGAATCCATGAGAAAAAATAACTATCAAAAGTTAGATTTGTCAAATTTACGAAAAAGATATATCCAAAAGATAGAATTTATTAAAAATATTATTAAATTGAATTGATTGATCAAACTAATGAATAACAAGTCTATTTATACTAGTATCAATCATTATCCTAAGTAACTAATAAATCTTAATTAATAAAAGATTAAAACTTAAAATAAATTATGAAAATAATAAACTATAAGTCCTACTTAAATTATAAAATCAAATAAAAATTCTAATTAAACAAGAAAATTATATAATTTTCAAATAATAAATTCTAAATATCCTACCCCTACTTTTCCTCCTACATCATGTTATCTCTCTTCTTTTGTACACATTTACATGTTGCTATAGTTATTAGAATAACAAATGGAAAAAAAAACCCTTATTTTTTGATTAATACCTCATTATCTCTTGAGCAATAATAAAAAGTAAATGTTAAGAGTGAGAGATATAAAGATAGAGATCTTGAGATATTATTAAAAAAAATTAAGAAAAAAAAAGGGAGGATAACGGTCATTTTTTCCTAGCTAACGTCATCCACTATAGAGGAAAGAAAAGTAAAATTATTAGCTTAAAATGATGGTAATTGAGATATTAAGTTTCCATTATGGTAATTAAGCAACATAATCATAATGACATTCATATTGCTTTAATCATATCACACCTTTTGCTTTGACAAGACAAAAGATAAAAATTGGGTTTTAGTTTTGATTTTTAAAATTCATTGAGAAATATATCCATGTGCTTATGTTCCTTAGTTGTGTTAATCAATATCATTGAAGAATACATGATTTTATTGGGTCATCTCATATGGACCCTTTTACATTTTTCCTGTAAGTTTTAGTTGTCTAGGCATTACAATGTTGAACATGTTTCCCACAACTTTTTATATATCATGATATAAATTTGTTGCAATAGTTAAGTGGGCACAAATCGATTTGATTCTTTATTTTTTATTCTAATTTTTATAAATAAATTAGTTCGATTTGATTCGATTTTTAATTTTGAATTTAATTATGTTAGTTGCTAGTTTTCAATTAAGTTTAGTAGCGAATTAAATTTAAATAGAACCCTTTGATTTTCATAAAATAAAATAAATAAATTATCAACATCGAATTGAATCTATCATTTCAAAAATTTTGAAATAAATGAAATGGGTTGTATGAAAGTTAATATAAAAAATAAATGATTGAGATAAAAATAAAATATAGGAGTTTATATACGAGACTTTAATTTTTATATCATATTAAATAATCGATTAATCCAAGAATTTAGAGAAAGGTAGCTTTAAGGATAATGAAATGATCACTCATTTTTAATTTCAAGGACATATGAATTATGTCTCCCTCAATTTCAAAGAACCAATCGATTTGTATCATAATCATCTTCCAAATTTTTGCTTGCATGAATTTCAATCCGTAAATTTACAATAACTTGTATGTTTAATTAAGACTTTACACTTTGAAATTTATGACATTGCTTTGCCAATAAGTCATCATTAGCATACATTTAAATGATTCCATAAAAAAATAAAATAAAATAAACTTTTTGATTTGGTTATCTATCGAACTAATATCTTGATCATTTGAAGAAAGAATTTATAAATATTTTTTATTGTATTTCTCAACTTGTAAGTTATATTAGAAAATTTTAAAAAATATAACAATTTTTTTTAATAATTATAATGGAAGAATAAAAAATAACCACCCATAATTAATATCAGATATATTTTTTATTTTCCTGTGATAAAAGTACCACTCACTTCTTGCATAGTCTCTATTTAACTGCATTTGGGGACCTCAAACTCAAGTAGTAGGTTTTATGTGAGCAATATTTAACATAGCTGGCTAATTATAGGAATCCCAGCTAAGTAAATGTGATAACACAGACATGCACAGTACAAACACTTCAAATTTTGATTTGCAGATTTGACATTTCAATCAAAACTCATTGAAATCTTTTTAAATGTAGTTGTTGTCGTCGTTGTTTAATATGCACCGCCATGTGAAGATAATCTTCAATGTTGATACATTCATTGCAATGCATGCAATACCAACTACCCAGAGAATAATTTTCTGTTAATCTCTTGAGTCTCAACTCAAATCAATCTATAAGTCAACTCACAGAAACTTGGTTAATTAATTTTAAACTATTACATGTTTGTAACATTTTATGTTCTAATCATTTGACGATAGAGATATATATATATATATATATATATCCTTCTTCACTGTGTATTATATATATATATATATAATCAGACGTACCTTTTTTTTCTTTTTTTTTTTTTCTTCTTAATTGAAGAACAAACCGGAAATGACAGCGAAGCCAACATGCTGTGTGTTAACATATTAAGCACAAAGAATAATGAGAATAATATGCAAGTAAGTAACAATGATTGACTTCATCACATATCAGCTCATTATATTCTTGCAATAATGATGAGGTTTCATGGATTTATTTTTATTTGTTTATTTAAATATTAAAATCAAATTTGGATGTCTGAATTAAGACATTTACAGAGGGCAAGGAAGTTTCATAATGTCATAAGAAAGAGACAGATTATTACGGAAAAAGAGAGATTATTTTTTATTGTTATTATTGAATTAATAAATTGAACGTGTATATAAGTAAGGAAAATAATTGAAAATTGCAGAAACCCAGAAAGCCTTGAAAAGTTTGGATGCTTGTTTCCTGTGCATATCTTTAAGAGAATATTTTGTCAGCAAGTGAGATAAATAAATGGAAAATTACATGAATGAAGTATCTTTCGGAAATCTTTTTATGAAAGTTATGTTCTTAAATAAATCAATTTGTTCTATAATTTAATTTTTTTATTTTTTTTCCAATTTTGTCTGGGTAAGTACCCATTTTGTAATAGACACCCCTGATTTTTCTGTCTTTAATTGTCTAAATAATTATAAATATATATTTTTTTAATTTAATTGATATTTAGTTGCTAAAAAAGAGAGAAAATTAAGAAGTTGAAGGAGAAATTTAGAAAAAATAAATTATTTAAAAAAAATTGACTAAACAAATGAAGAATTTTGGTTAAAAACAATTGTATATTCAATCCATTCATCCATGATATACCTATAATATAATATGTGATAATCCAGCCAAATTTGTCCTCATTCATGTTTCAAATACAAACTCTCAACTCAAAAGGAGGGCAAAATCATTATTGTGATTGTCTTTTATATACAAGAATACACAAGTCTACTTCTTTTCATTATTTATTTGGCTTTGGCCTTTGATAGAATCACACACCTCTTGCATTAACTCATAAACTTAAAAGCATTTACTATTATATTGCTTTCAAGAAATTACGGGGGATTTCATATTAAAGAAACCGAGAATAGCAAGTGGGGTTGTTGGAATTTGGATAGCCTTTCTACTGAAAATAAAAGGAATATACCCCTATTTTTTCAATTGAAAAATAACATTCAAATCCTTAATTTATGTATTTTTATAATAAATAATGACATAATTTCTTCATTTATATTAAGTATATCCCTAACTCTTTTTAAAATTAATGAAATACAATTTAGCCTTAGAATTAAGATCATCTTCTAATCTTTTCCACTCTTAACTTTCAAGAATCTAATAACACATGACATAAGAAATTTTGTATAACTTAAATTTTATTTCAACCTTTTTTAGTCTGACTATAAAATACTATATTCATTATACTTACCATCAATAATTTATAAATCTAAATAAAATTATAATTACTTTAATCATAAGTTTATTTATCCGTCCTCACATATTAGAAAAAACTCTCTACTTCCATCACAATGATCGCCTCTCTATCAAATATTTGATAAAAATGAGAATTAGGGACTTAATTGGTAAAAATAAATAACTTATATCATTATTTATAAGAATATAAAATTTTAGAGATTTAAATATTATTACTTCATTTGTTTTAATGAAGTTGAAAACAATTTTTACTAAATTTGAAATATTCCCAGATGATCTACCAATCTTGGTTTCAGAAAATTGTCCAGAAAGCCATAAAGAAGATAGGGTATAGCTAGTTAGAAAAAGAGAAAGATTTAATAGATGATTCAGTAAGTCAATGTATTTTCATCAAAAGTAAACACAACCAAAAGAGGAATGAATAATATGTATAGCTTTCTGTTATCACGAATTTATTTCAACGAGCCTATATTTGAAAATCTTAGCTAATTTTGGGTATTTCTTGTTATAAAAGAAAATTCTCCATTTCCAAATCTGGTGCTTATTTTGTAGTGAGAATGTTGGGACAAACTTTGCTGAAATAAGCTATTGCTTAAATATCAATATAAAGGATAATGATATATTTTTTTTTTAATTTTTTATATTTTTAATTTATAAACAGACATAAATTATTTAAATTATATTTTAATATATATAAAAGACTAAAAATTGATCTCAATCCCACCACAAAATACTGTAAAACTCTTTCTATGTATCGATTGTTATATACATTTGTCTGAACTTGATTTTGCTTGGGCAGCTGAGAATAAAAATTTGGCAAGTTTCCTTCCTCAAAAAATCACATGAAATTCTAAGGTAATTTTTTTTTAATAAATAAAAATTATTAATGCAAAATTTAACTAAATACTAGACAGATTAAAAGGAAGCAATTAAAAATCTGTCAAAAGCCCCGCCAGGCCCAGAGCTGGAAATTTTCTTAACTTCTCAATAAGTTTTGATGAGACATGTGTAAAGTCAATTTATTGGAGGTCCATCCATGCTCTCTTCATCACCACCATTTGATATCTTTTAGTTCAATCCTGGCCTTCCAATGCAAACAGAAATAGTCCATTGGTAGTGCCAAATGCTGACAAAGACCATCCAGTGAATAGGGAAAATCCAACTCTTTACATTTCTAATACAAATTTAGAACCAATAATCTATAACTAGTCCCTTGATTATGACTTCTCCACTAGAACGTTCATACGACATCAGTTAATAATCAGCAGTAATTAGTTGACAATTGACTTTAAAAATTTATAATTACGTTATTTTCGAGTCCGTACAATAATATTTCTTGATGATTTTAATTTTTTTTTAAAATTTGCTGACGTGTTGTGACCGGCCTCGTATAACCTATTACTTTATTCCCTTGTAGGCTCCTACTTCATTTTCTCATCCTTCTTATCACGTTTCTCTTTCTCTCTCGGAAATTTCTGTTGCTGAAAATATATATAGTTTTTAGTGACCTTGGACATGGGGAAACATTCTTGCTGCTACAAGCAGAAGATGAGGAAAGGTTTGTGGTCTCCTGAAGAAGATGAAAAACTTCTGAATCATATCACCCAGCACGGCCATGGCTGCTGGAGTTCTGTCCCAAAACTTGCAGGTAATTAATAAATTAAGCATGGAAATTGTGTTGTTTTAGGGCTAAAGTTTTGCTGTTTTTCTGCCTTCAGGTTTGCAAAGATGTGGTAAGAGTTGCAGATTAAGGTGGGTGAATTACCTGAGGCCTGATTTGAAGAGAGGAGCAATTTCTGCACAGGAAGAGAATTTGATAATTGAACTTCATGCGGTACTTGGCAACAGGTAGTTTATAATTTGTTTTATACATTGTTAATAATTTTAATTTTCTTTCATTATTCTGTTGTTTTTTTTCCTGTGGCTGCTGTATGCTCTACTTCATCAGATGGTCTCAGATTGCAGCTCAGTTACAAGGAAGAACTGATAATGAGATCAAGAATTTCTGGAATTCCAGTATCAAGAAAAAGCTGAGGCAAAAAGGAATTGATCCCAACACTCACAAGCCAATTGCTGAGAATGATATTGGACAAAACCAGCTCACAGAAAACGGTGAGAAAATCTCTGGAATATCTGAAGACTCAGAATCGCCTACAGGAATCAACAATAACAGCTTGACGAATACAATTCATACCCAGGAATTTTTTCTGAATAAATTTTCTGCTTCCAATGAAAGCTCAACCACAAGCTGCAAGCCTGATATGGTAGGGTATTTCCCTTTCCAGGATTTGAATTTTGGCCATATGGGGATTAACAAAAATTCTTCTCTTTGCTTCAATCTGAACAATTCCAGCTCTTCTGGGTTTAATTCTAGCATGATTCCATCCATTTCAAGCTCAGTATTCCAAACACCGATATGCGTAAAGCCTTCAATTAGTCTTCCTTCTGATAATCCTTCTGTAGGTTCCAGTGATTTGAATGGAATCCAGAACTGGGAAGCTAGTAGTTTCAGCAACAATGGCAGCACTAGCAATGGAAGTACTGCAAGTATTGAATTGCAAAGCAACAGTAACTTCTTTGAAAACAATGTTTTCTCCTGGGGATTGGCAACAGATTGTGGAAGACCTGGTGAAGAAGAAATCAAATGGTCAGAATATCTCAACGCTCCATTTCTTCCGGGAAACACTATACAAAATAAAACTTCTCAAGCTATGTACAGTGATGTTAATTAAATCAGAAAACACATTTCATTTCAGAAGGGAGAGAGAAATATTACATAAGCTTTTAGTTACTGATGGATATTGGAAAAATGTGTTTTTCTAATTTACAGGTGTGTGTATGCTTGTCTTTGTGCAGAGCATAGAACTTTATTTCTTTTGATTATGTAAATGTGTTTAATACAAATCTTCTCAGTCTTCCTTTAATCCATATTTGTGATTGATTCAAGTTTATGCATTCAAGTATCACAATAATCAAGGCTTAATGTGATCGTGAGCTGTTTTGCTTTTGTGGTTAAACTAGTTTGGATTCAAAAGTTGTATTTTTATCAATAAAATATTATATTTATAACTGTCCTGTTTTATTTAACTTTAAATTAGCAAATATAAATGTTTATCCACTTATGTTCGTTGGTTAGTATTCCATTTCACAATAATCAGGCATTAAAAGAAACAGTATTCAGAGCATCGGTCTTAGATATACCCTAATTCTAGAACTAATCTTTTTGTGTGCTTTAATATTTACCAATCCGTCACCCTACTTATACCTGGTAGTGATTTCATTCCACAATAACAACACTCAAAAACACATTCAGACAGTGTCCAACATACTCAGATTCTAAAATGGATTTAGGAGTTATTAGCAACTCGCTCTTCTCCTTTTCGGATCAAAAAGTCAGATGGAGATTATGACTATCTATGTATGAACATATCCATATCATCTTTTGGTTTCCTGGGATTGAATCCAGATTACTTTTAAGTTCTGTCCATCTCACTCTTTATTGATCAATATACAATTATATAAAGTAAAATTTTCATATGTGCCTTTTTTTTCTGATTCAAAATTCAAGGGACCATCTTATTTAAATGGGTGTCAATCATTGTCCCCTTACTGATTGAGATATTTTTCACAGCCTTAATCTAAGTCACTTTTATCGCTTCTCTTCAGAAACTCAATATATGGTCCAAGAAAAAAGAAATTATATATACTTGTCTTCTTCTTCTTTTGTGTTTATTACTCTTTGTCTTAAAAGGTGAGGTGATACAGCTGTTAAATTTTCTTGGTTGCCAAACAAGAATTGTTATTCCAACTAAAGTAAATACAAAAGGAATGCAAACGCCCCACACAAGTCAATAAAAACTGCAAATCACACTCAATCTGATAAGGCCATTGCCAGAAATTCTCAGCTTCACATATATTATTATTTATTTATTTATTTATTTATTTATTTTATTATTAAGGCAGGAACATTATCTTAAAAGAAAAACCCAATTCAATTATAAGTGAATGGAAATTTTTTTTATGCTCAGTGAATTCAAAGTTGACAAGATGTTCGTACCAATTATTGTATGAGGACAACAAGCACTATGTCCTTGGCATATGGGCCTATACCACTCTATTTTCTTCTGTGAGAAAATAGTGAAAAAGGTGGGGGCCCCTCCCTCAAATTGACATACAGAACAGGATTATTGTACAATTCACTTTTAACTTTTTTTTTTTTTTTTTGTTAAAATTATTACCAAAAAAATAAAAACAAAAACAAATCTCAAATCTTTTATATTATTTTTTTAAAAAAAATTCTAATTAACCAACTAATACTCATTTATAATATAATCAGATGAATCGTACAGCCCTTTAATTCTTTGGTTGTATATTTTAAATTTTTTATTATATTTTTTAAACTTTATCTGTTATATCTTAAGATCTTAAAAAAAAATATAATGAAAATAATAATAAATAAATAAATAAAAAAAGTTAATAATAGTAGGGGTATAGTCATTGTGCTGTAAGGCTTGTTCGGTATATTTTGTGTATTTTATCTTTTTTAATATAAAATAATTAACATAAATTTTAAAAAATAATTTAAAATAATATCGTAAAGTACATTAAAACAATTTCTATTTTTGATATGTAATTATGAGCCCGCGTCTTAATCCTATGTCCACATGAAAAAGTTAATTTTTTCATCCCAAGGGAACCATTGGGTCTATTACACTTATTTAGTATAATTATAAATAGTAATAAATATTTAATGAATTGTAAAATATATTTATAAATTACAAATATATATATATATATCTAATAAATAATCAAACATATATTTTATTCATAAAATGGTTATAAATAATTTTAATTACTATTATTATTAATTAATTTTATTCATGTCAATTTAAATGATTAATAATATAATCTTTTAGTAATAATAATATTAAATTTATTTTTATTAAACAATTATAATTATAAATAAATAATTAAAATTATTATTTAAATAATTAATTAATTTTTATTTGAGCCATTTAATTTAGATCAATGATTAAACAAAATTTTAATAAATAATTTTTAATTTTAATAATTAAATTATATGTACAAATTATTCCAATCTTACATCACACTAAACAAAATAATAATAATAATAATATAATTCAATCTTATCCTATTTCGTATTATTCACCCCATCCGTACCAAGCACCCCCTAACATTATAACATCATAACATGACCCCCTTGTATTAATTGAAACTTGAATGGAGTGAGGACAGATATTTATTTTCTTCTTAAAACAGAAGTGATTGATTGATGGGATAGGACAGGAGGGTGTACTAGTTAGGTAATTTAATGACGAAGAACGAAGAAGAAGCATTTTTCCTTAAAGAATTCATTAGAGAAAAGAAGAAATTTAGCTTGGCTTAAATATGGTGAATAAACAAATAATTGAGATATGCAGTATTGGGAAGGCCATTAGAATGCAGGAAAAGCTACCTCTCAAGCCATGAATAGTGAGTGGATTACCATTCATATGTTTTTCACGCAGAAGGCAAAGAACCACCCTTCAATTTTCCTCCATGTGCAAAGGCAAGAAACAAGTAATCTTTCTCAGTTAAATTAACCCTAAATTATCTCTTCTAAATTGGAGGCATCATTGAATAATATTGGCACAAAAAAAAAAAAAAATTAAAAAAATGAACATATAGAATATAAAGAAATATGAATACTTTTAGACACGTGTGCTAAATTATTAGACCCTTTTATTGAGGCCCCACAGTACTCAGAAATGTAGAAAGAAAACAAGAAACTGTCCATTAAAAATGGCAGACTGAAGGTTTAACCATTAGATAATTGCAGCTTTTCTGGGTGGCAATTTTTGAGTTCTCAATTTAATTAATTGAAATTTTTCTACTTTGAGAAAGTTTGAATGCTTGGAATCTTTGATCATTTTCAAATAATAATAATAAAAAAAAATAGCTGCAAGGTTCATGCTATGTATAATTTATTGAGGAAGATGAAT
>JAXCLQ010000006.1:9154533-9179264 GCA_035584115.1 Cedrela odorata | reverse complement strand
AATTAATATTATAAAAAAGGAAAAGATATAATTTAATTAACAATGGCAATTAGGGCAATGAATAGTGAAAGCAAGAGCTACCTCCCCTAATTATTGAAGGTTGGTGGCGGAACCAAACTTAGTAGAATTTAATAATAATTTAATTTATAATATGATAATTATCACTTTCAATTAGATTTAGATGTTAGATTAACAACAATATAATAATAATATAACCTTAAATCGGTTAATTCATTAAAGTGTTAAAAGCAAGAGTATGACTTTGAAATTATAACATGACTCTATAATAGTATTTATAGTGGTAGGAATATATGTATAAAAATTGAAGTACCAACAATGAATTAAAAAATAATAATAAACATAAATTCCCAATCATATTAGCATGCAAAATACAATTAATTAAATGGCAGTGTTATTAATTATTAATAATTATGGGAAATTAATAATGAATGATGAAATTGGCACGCTCTTTATTCCTTTCCTTACTCCCCCATACGATTCCCTCTATTTAATTTCTTCACCTTGTCTCCTCATTAAGATTCAGTAACAATCAATTAAATATTTAATAAATTAAGTAAGTCTATTTAATTAATCACATAGGTAATGACATTAAAACGTAATTACACTTGTCAAAACAAACAACAAATTCTTTAGTTTTGGTAATTCAATCAATTGGACTTGGATCATCTAGTCTTTTCTATTCTTATTTTTTAAAAAAAAAGTATTTAATGATATATAACATAATTAATAATTACGGGTTTAAATTATATTTTAATAAAATTTATCAATTAATTTCATATTTTATTATATGGGTAACAATAAAAAATAAAAAGGTAAATTAATTAAAATTTATAATTTTAATTATTAAATTTTAATTAAAACACTTGTTAATCTAATCAAAACAAAAATAAACCATAACAAAAAGGTATATGCATCCTTCAATTAGACTTGGGCAAAATAGAAACCACAATTGTTTGTGGTGTGGTAGGGTCTTCAAGTTGACTCTCCTTACCACAACTTGTCAATACCTTTATCAATGTCAATTCAAACATTTCATTATAACAATAATATCCGCATCTCGCCATTATTGATTCAATAAAGTTTTTAAAAATAAAACTACTTATTTGGCATGATTTTATTGAATTAATATATATATGTACATCAAATATACTAATTAAGATTTTTTTAGAAAGAGATCAAAATATTTGAATAAAATTAAATGTATCAAATACATAATTAATATATTATTTCATATACTTTTTATCTTTTTATGAATTATGTTATAATACATTCGATTATATTGTATAATTTTTAGTTTTTGAATTGTATGTTAATATTTAAATTTTTTTTTGAATATATGAAAAAGTAATATGATAGAAAATTCGCTATGTTGCTGAAAAATTGAGAATTACAATGAAAAAACGTGGAGACCCTGCATGAGTACAATCCATTGTATTGGTAACTCTTCGATGTATTCCTTTATAATGTGGAATCAATAGAATGACACCAAATATATGCAAAAATAGTTAGTAACAAGGTTTGGACATATCACATATCTATACACAAACATATAGCTTAAAATGGGAAAAGTTGAAACAAGAGAAGAGTTTATTGGCTTATAGCATCCGAACAAACGTGAGTTAAGGCAAAGAAAACTCAGTTTCAACAAATATTGCATGCACGGGGTTCACTTGTATGTTGTACCACAACTTTTACTCTTACTCTTTTTGATGATTTGTTGAGCGAAGATTGATTGAAATTATGGAAACGAACAAAACCCAATTTCGTTATCGTTAGTTTTCTAGCTTTTTGATGAGTTGGCCCTTCTATAAATCTCCAGGTCTCAACTAATAGACATGGCGTTTCTTCATTTTGCAAACAGGCAACAAATGAAAGCAATGCTTCGACATATAAAGCATAAAGACATCTTAGTTTGTTAACTTTAAGAACTTGTGATAGATTTGATTTAGTAAAAAAAAATTATTTAAAAAATTATAATTGGGTGAATGAAGTAATAAATGTTAACTGAGTAGGGTTTGCTCAAACTACAAAACAATAATCATATGTAGCTTTGTTGTTGTGATCACATGGAAAGACCAAGAAATTAATGGTTGAGAGCTTGAGCCCAATTAACAAAAAGATATATCATGAATGCATGCATGTGAGAGAGATCATGGTCCCAAAATATCACATGAACCCTATTTTTAGAGTTACCATATGAACTAATTAATTAACAACTGCACATATATACATGCATATATGTTCTTTCTGGACTTTCCATGTATTGTTGTCGGTGAGATATCCATGTACAATTTATTGAGTCTCATAAAACACTAGGTTGATTGATTAAATTAAAGAAGACCTTTAATATTAACAACAAAGACAAAATATTAACATATTCTTAAAGGATGGTGGAGCATCTCAAGCAATATAGAAGGCTCTGAAAAAGAGAGAGCTAACTTTGCCAAGGACATGAACCACCATGTTGCTAAATCTTACAACATAAATTAAATAATGCAATTTTTTTAACATAAATAAATAAATACATTATTGAAGAAATATGATTTTTCATTTTTGACTAGAGTTCAATTAGATAATTTTTATTTATAGTAGAATATTACTTTTTATTTAACAGAGAATAGAAAAAATTATCTTTAAATATAAATTTTCGAATCATGTTATAATACAATGACCTTAAATTTTCAATAAATTTTGTTTATATATCTTAAAATTAAATAAAAAAGACACACTAACTTTTAATAAGATTTATAGATTTTTGATTTTTGTTTCTTATTAATACTTATCTTTGAATCATTTGATTAGTTGCATTAATTTATATCCATACATTAAAAGAAATACAACAATTATCCGTTGTAGTCTAGTTGGTCAGGATATTCGGCTCTCACCCGAAAGACCCGGGTTCGAGTCCCGGCAACGGAAAGTTGTTTTTCTATTTTTTTGGCAAATTGAACTAAATAATTATTATTTTAAAAATTAAAAAAAGAAAAAATATCATTACTTTCAAGGTGTAGTCGCTCATCTTGTGGTCTCTAAATATTCTTTCGGCACGTCCATTCGTTTTTTTTTTCCAATTTTTTTTTTTTACAAATTGAACTAAATAATAATTATTTTAAAAATTGAAAAAATAAAAAATAACATTAATATGTAAAGAAAAATCCTAAAGCTTTCAGGGTGTTTACTCGCTCATCTTGTGGTCTCTAAATATTCTTTCGCCAAGACCATTCGAGTGTTTGATTCACCGTGATCAAATCATTCTTGTAGCCGCGAATGCTGCTGCTTTCTGTGGAATATTTCGGCTTCTTTTTCTGAGGCAAGTGCGAATAAAAAAAAAATAATACTGAATGGTAACTTCACGCACCTTTTCTAGAAATGTAGTTGCTATTCCATGATTGATAGCCTATGCAAAAATCAAATATTTAGGGGCGAAAAAAAAAAGAAGTGAGCATATGCATGAATCGATTAAGTTTCAGACACTAGCTAGGCCTGGAAGCAGCCATAAAAGCTGTGAGCTAAGCCAAGTTTCTCAACTTCTTCTTTGCTTGATGATGGAGATGTCAATAGACCAATGTTAATATCTGGAATTTCAATGGATGGTATTCAGGATTTCAGCATTTCTGCTATATATATATATATATATATAGCATTATATAAACTCTTGTGCATCATATATATATATATATGCTGTATTAAAATAATGAATGACTGAAGTCATAAAACGGTATGGTATTAATATTCTTGATCAGTAAATATTGACTCCTCAATTAACGCAAGCCAAGCCAAAGCCAAATTTATTTTTTTTTTACTGAATATTGAATTGAACATAGTTCTTGAAAGTGGTAATGGCTTGAGTTAATCTTGCTTATATTCGATGGGTAGCTTTTGCTGGGTTTGTTTGGGTAAAAAACAAACAAACAAATAAAACCTAACAGAAAAATCATTTGCAGATAAACCTTAAAAATTGTTCAAAGATATTATAAATTGGTCATGGGGACCAATAAAATTTTGAATGCAGTCAAATTAAAACTAAATATTTAAGAAAATTAAAAAAAATTATATTTGTCAGCAACAGTTCTTTGTATATATATATATATATATATAAATATATATTAATAGCAATTCTCCTGTACAGGTCGATTACTAGGAAAAAAATTTCTCAACTCTTGAGGAGTTCCCAATTTTTGTTGTGTGATATCTTGAAATAGTCTTTTTGATTTTTCCCTTCGCTTACTCTAATAAAATCTCTCTCTAAAAGTCTCTTGTGTTGGAGATTGCTATTTAATCCATTTCTCTCTAACATTCGGCCTCTACAAATTAAATATGAGGATCATGGATTTTGTGATGACAAGGCCTGGGGATGATGCGATTATTAAATTTTGATAAAAACATCTTATCTCTCTCTCTCTCTCTCTCCTTCGTTGTGTAATTCGTAATAAATGCTCTCTACACCCATTATAATTGTAGGTCATGCCACAATGCTGCCGCTATACATTACAGCTCTCTTAACTTTTTGGTTGCCATCTCGTAAAAAAATCATTTGTATCGTGTGACTACTAAGTGTTTCTTGATTACATCAGAGGCTTTTTCCAAGTGAAATCTGCACAAAAGGACCACAGAATTTGCAGTAATATTAGTTTCTCTGAAAAGGCACGAGAAAATCTGAAATTCAATAAAATCATCTCGGTACGATATTTTTCTTATTAATTATGTGCTTATACACATGAAGCAAATAAAAGCATTAATCATGTACAGGATGACGTATTCCTCTCAAAATTTATAATATAACAAAATTAAACCGATGGTTAGGGATCAAATTATTGAGAATTAAGAATGTTATATATAACAAAAATTTAAAATATATTTTAATTAATTCTATTAATTAAATATTTATTAATTTTTATGATAATATTATATTATTTATCATACTGTATAATATTAATATAAAATAAAAGGATTAAAATTTTATCTAAAATTTTCATCACCAATAAAATTAAAATAATATTTTTTTTTATTTTTTTATAAATTCGTAACTTTGAATGCTGTTTTGAATATAATATCGGAGCTAAAAGTTATGACTTAAATACGAAAATTGAGCAAACATTTTTTTTAAATCAATCACTTAAGTGTGTGGCATTTAATGATAATTTACATAAAGTAGAGAATTAGAGTTTTTAAGATTTTCCTAAGTCTTAATTATGTAGAGTGTCTTTTCTTAAATGCTAGTTCTTAAAAAGAGATAAATTAGAGTTTTGATTTTTTAAAAATTTTTTGTTAATACAATTTTCTCTCAACTCTCTTTTATTTTTATTCTCATTTACGTATATTTTTTTTAGGCCAAAAATGAGATTTATATAAGTTTTATATTTTAATTTTTCAAATCCCAATTCAAGTAGAAAAATCACTAAATATATTAATAATCTTATTAGTGATGTTTTTTAAATTAAATACTATTTAATTAATCTAATTAATTAAATAAATAATATTATCATAATCAAATTAGAAAATATATAATTAAATATAAACACTTTACATAATTATAATTTAATCCCAATAGTTTTAAAAATTGTTAAATAAATCTTTAAAAATTATGAACTTAATAATTTAGTCCTTAATTATTTTTCTATATAATTTAATTGTAATTCTTAAATATATTTTAGTGTGTAACTTATTAAGTTCTTTTTTATGTTGTCAATAGAGATTAGTTATAGATTTCTTAAGTTTAGATAAATTAATCTAATTAATTTATCATAAATTAACTCTTTAATTAAAAAATTAATTTTCATAGATCAAGTGGGACATCTAACAATGTATCATGACCTCAAACTGAAAAAGAATACTAAATTTAGTAAAATCTATTCTGTATACGATTACCATATGATACAATCATTTCGCTTCATACATATCTCACAAAAGATTTTAGAGTATGGAGAATGTCTACTGTATTAAATTATGGTTATTGAAACATTTGACTAAAAATGATAATATAATTTTAGAGCTTCTGAAACTTCTTTCAAAACTCACTATTGCCATAGATTTATATTATCACTTATGTTAAAATAGAGCCCCTTGGAATATCGACTCTATGTTATCCAGAGTAGCGAATCCTTTATTGATCTCTCACAACTTTCGTGTGTTTTTTCATATTGTCCAATCATTATTCTATGCGCAATCTCGCTATGGATGACAGAGGTGTAATGTCAAAGCATATATGATCCACAAATAAGGTTCCATGAAGATCTCAAGTTTAAGGATCAATCATATCATAGTAACTTAAAAAAATCTCATAAACACGTGGATAATACTTTATATGGGTTTTCAGGCAGGTCAGTTTGATGTACTTGTTCTCTAATAAGCATCCATATGTTAAACTAAGTGAACATTCATTAGTAGTTTATGAGATCAGCTACTTTTTTTTTCCAAGGAAACAAATATAACATATGTCAATCCAATATGAATTTATTAATGTTTTAGTATTGATAATCTTACGATCGGTAACATTTAAGAATGAAGAGATCTCATAAATTAAACTTAAATTAATTTCTTTAATTGTTATTAAGGATTTTATATATAAATAGTCAACATAGACAAAACTTTTAAATAAATTATCAATTTTATTAATTAATACAATATTGTACAATTACATATTCATTTTATTTGATCTAGGGCATATAACAACACAAATTACTACACACACTTACACTAGAAGAGTTACGAACAATAATAATAATACATAGAAATTATAATTCATTATCAAGTTTTAAATTTTAGTTAGGCACCTCAATTTTTCTTCATGCTTGTAACTAGATTTCATCATTGGCTCCATTCTTTTTTGCATTACTCTCTTCACTAGTTTTCTCTTCCTTAGCAGTAGGAATTAATAGTCTTGGTGCTGGTATTGGCAGATGAGCTTCATGATTGCTCTTTTATTTATACTTATACCATAAAGCTGAGTACACATAAACAACAAAATTGAGCATACTAAGAATTGGTAAAAACCAGTAGAACAAATTATGATTGTTCTTGTTAATATCTTCCTCATGCAACCATGCTTGTTTGCTTGAAGTAACTCTTTTTGTCACAACATTGATAATATCAACAAAAGCACTGCTTAGAAAATTCCCAAACGATAGTGAGAGAAATGTAAAAGAAGTCAAAAACGATCGCATTCCTGCAGGAGCTTCTTTGTGATAGAGTATATAGCTAAAGAGCCTGTGATATTAGAAGGCTGAAATGTCTATAATATAAATGTATTGCCTGTGATGCTGGAAGGAGTATGTGGGAAGAACAATGCTGTGACAGAGTTGAAGTATAGAGTGTGTGGTTAACTTATCACTTAAATTTAGTAGTTACTATCTTATTAAGAGGCAGCTGTATTTTCTGTTACATGAGCTGTAAAAACGGAGCATTCTAGTAATCTTGATTTGTATAAATAGTTGGCAACTGTAATACTGATTCATTGATTCAATAACAATATAAATTACAATAAGAGTCTCTTTACAGATTTTCTCTCTATTTTCTCAACATCCAAACAACTTTTACAATAGCTCAAAACTTAATTTGGTATCAGAGTTATGGAAATTGCAAGTGCAAATCTTTCTTTCACGAACTTGCCACCACAACCTTTTTTTAATTTTGCAATTTCAATAAAACTCGATGGATTAAACTACCTAGCATGGAGATCTCAAGTATTACCTTTAATTAGAGGTAATGGTTTAAAAGATTACATCAATGGTACTAGAATTACTCCAGAAAGATTCTTACCTAGAGGAAGTCAAGAGTTTATGATTCAAAATTCAGAATATATAATGTGGAGAAGATAAGATCAACTTTTTCTTGGTTGGTTGCTTTCTTCAATGAATGAGTTTGTTCTATATCTAATTATAGGATGCAAGTCAGCATTTGAAGTTTGGCAAGCATTAGAAAGGCAATACAAATCCAAATCTAAAGCTAAAGCTCTTCAACTCAGGTTTCAACTTCAATCAACTAAGAAAGATTCTTCTTTAATAACAGAGAATTTCTTGAAAATGAAAAGTATAGCTGATAGCTTACCTGCTGCTGGAAACATGATCTCAAATGATGATTTTATATTATAACTGTTAGTTGGTCTTGGACCTGAGTATGATTATATTGTAATTCATGTTACTGGTAAAGAAGACACAATGAATGTTCATGAAGTATATTCAGTATTGCTAAGTCATGCAAGCAGATTAGAACAACAAAACAATTCTCGAATATCTGACATGTATGAGAATTATGTAGCAAATTTTTCAGAAGCTAAACAATTTCAAAAGAGAGAAGACAATAAATGAGGATTCAATCAAGGATATTCTGATCCTAATTCAGGTTTTTCTAGCAATTCTATTGGACATGGAAGAGGGAAAATCAATACTGAAGAAAGAACAAATCAAAATGATAGAGGAGGACTTAGAAGTTGAGGAAACAAGAGATTAGTGTGCCAGATTTGCTTCAAGCCAAGTTATTTTCCTGCATTATGTTATCATCAATTCAATCGAGATTACATACCACAACAGGCTTAACTGAAAAATTATTAGTAGCATTATCAACACATCTATCAAAACTTACAGAATCAAAGATTAGGTGGTACACAAAGTTAGATACAACGAAGTAAATCAACTTTCTTGGCAAATGCTGAAGGAGCAGTAGATAAATGATAGTACTTGGATTCTGGAGTAACACATCACTTGACAAATAATGTCAGTAATTTAAGCACAAGTTATGAATTCACAAGTATAAATAGATTGATTATTGGAAATGGCCTAGGTTTGCAAATTACACATGTTGGTAATACCACCATTTCTTTTAAGCATTCTAATTCCTCTTTTAAATCACAAAATATTATTCTCAAAGATATGCCATGTGTGCCTCAAATAACTAAAAACCTTATCAGTATCTCAAAGCTAACCACTGATAATAATCTTTTTGTTGACTTTTATGGTGTTTTTTTTGTCTAATTAAGGAAAAGAAGAGGAACAAGTTACTAATGAGGGGCATTGTTGTGAAGGGATTATATAAGCTTTTTCTTGGTCCTTTTAACTTCTCATAACTCAATATGGATTTGTGTGTCCCAAGATCAATGTCAATATTTTCTTTTTGCTCACCTGTTACACAAATCTTACCAAAGTATGTTGAAGCATTTTCTGATACAAATGTTGTGTCGTGTGTTAAAACTGAGTATAATAAGCATCAGTCAAATATCTCTTTTACTGATATTACTAACAAAAAAAAAAAAACATTAGATTTCATCAATGTTTTACATAGAAGACTTGGTCATCCTAACAATCATGTCTTATAATCTATAATACAGAATTGTAAAACATTTGCTTACATAAATAAAAGCATGAAACCTGATTTCTGTGATGCCTACAAGTGTGGCAAAATTCATAAGTTACATTTTCCTTTCTCGAACATTAAAACAACATCTCTATTAGAATTGGTCTATGCTGATCTTTGGGGTCCCTCGTCTACCATTTTCACGCTTAGCTATCGATATTATATTAGTTTTGTTGATGCTCATACTCAATATTGTTGGATTTTTCCCTTAAAAGTCGAGTAAGATGCCTTGCCAACATTTCTTATTTTTAAGCTTCAGGTGAAAAAACAACTCAATAGACAGATAAAGACCTTTCAGTCAGATGGTGGTGGGGAATTTGTTGCTTTTGTTCCTTCTTTTAAACAGTTTGGTATCTCCCATAGATATTCATGTTCTCATACTCATCACCAAAATGGTGTGGTAGAAAGGAAACATAGATACATAATAGAGTTAGGTTTTACCTTGTTGTCCCAAGCATCCATTCCTTTAAAATTCTGGTGGGATATAACTCATACAACCGTGTTCCTGATAAATAGGTTACCAACAAATGTTTTAGGATTCATTTCTCATCTTGAAAAGTTACACTCTGCTAAATCATATTACAATTACTTGAAAGTGTTTGGCTGCATTTGTTTTCTATTTTTAAGATGCTGTAATACTCACAAGTTAAATTTTCATTCTTCTAAGTGTGTCTTTCTTGGATATAGTCCTCTTTATAAAGGTTACAAGTGTCTTCATTCTTTTGGAAAATTATATATTGCTTGACATGTCTTATTTAATGAATCTGAATTTCTATATTTTGCCATTTTTCCCCTTAATTCATTTGGCTCCACTTCTCTTATTTCTTCTTCTATCTCTTCTTTTATTCCTTTTGTTTCTAAGTGTTCTAAGTTCACCTTACACAGCACTTCTCCTTCAGCATGTAATGTTTCTGCTTCTATCATTTCAACTTCTTCAAATAACAACTCTGATACAACATCATGTATTGCCTTCTCACACTCTCTAGTTAATAGCCATTTTAACTTTAATCAATCATACCATGTTTCCACATCTCTTAACCTACATCCCATGATTACACGTGCTAAATATGAAAATTTTAAGCTCAAGGCCTTTCTAAATAGTCACATCTCTGATCTTGAACCTATCAATGTCGCACAAATTTTAAATGATCCGAACTGGCAGCAAGCAATGCAGACTGAGTATGAAGCCTTGTTGAAACATAACACTTGGAAATTGGTTTCATTCACACCTGGTTATAAGTTAGTAGGGAATAAATGGGTGTTTCGAATCAAGTATAATACAAATGGGTAGATTTTGAAATTCAAGGCAAGGTTAGTTGCCAAGGGTTTCCATCAAATTCCAAGTGTTGATTATTTTGAAACATTTAGTCTAGTAGTTTAAGCCTCTACAGTTCGTATCATTCTCAGCATTGCTGTCATGAAAGGCTGAACAATTTGACAACTAGATGTCAATAATGCATTCTTGAATGGTGATCTTTTTGAAGCTGTATACATGCCTCAACTTGAGGGGTTTCAAAACTCCAAGTTTCCTACTCATGTTTGCAAATTAAACAAGGCTTTATATGGTTCAAAGCAAGCCCCATGTGCATGGTATGATAAACTCAGGAAATCTCTTCTCTTATAGGGATTTATCAACTCTAAGGCAGATTCCTCTTTGTTCTTTAAATTAACATCTTCTTCCTAGCTATTGGTACTCATCTATGTTAATAATATTCTTGTTACCAGTTCAGATACTAAGCTTGTTGATTCTTTTATCAAAACTCTTAGATTTACCTTTGCTCTCAAAGACTTTGGTTACTTCCTATTTTCTTGGCATTGAAGTGACCTCCTCTAATTCAGGATTGTATTTGTCTCAGACAAAGTATATCAAAGATCTCTTGAATAGAGCCAACATTTTTTCATATAAGGGATGTGACATTTCAATGAATTCTAGTCAAAACTTATTCAAAAATGACTCTGATTCCTTCTCTAATCCCAAGCTTTTTTGAAGTTTGATTAGGGGATTACAGTCTGTTACACTTGCTCATCTAGATATTCCATTTGCTGTAAATAAGCTTAGTTAATTCCTTTTCTATCCTACAGTTCTTCATTGGCAGGCTTGCAAAAAGCTTCTAAGATATTTGTAAGCCACTTCATCTTTGGGTTTACAGTTTCATAAGACAAGAAGCTTATAAATTACTGCATATTTAAATGCTAATTAGAGTTGTGACCTTGAAGATCGCAAAAGCACTAGTGTCTATTGTGTCTATATTAGAGATAACTTGATATCCTGGTTCTCCAAAAAGCAGTATGTTGTTCTGGCATCTGTGTTTGCTGAAGTCACTTGGATAAAATCTCTTATATAGGAATTATGTCTACTGCCTTCTTCTTTGCCCATTATTTGGTGTGATAATGTCAATGTAGCAACTTTAGCTCAAAATTCTGTCTTCCATGCTCGCACCAAGCATATTGAACTTGACATACATTTTGTTCATAACAAAGTACTTAACAAGGAAATTGAAGTTCATTATGTTCCAAGCTCAGATCAAGTGGCTAATGTCCTAACTAAACCTCTACCTTATTCTAAATTTGTATTTTTTCTATCCAAGCTCAATGTTTGTTTTAGACCATTGAGCTTGAGGGAGGATGATAGAGTCTATAGTTAAAGAGCTTGTGATATTGGAAGGCTGAAATGTCTGTGATATAAATGTTGCTTGTGATGCTGGAAGGAGTACGTGGGAAGAACAATGCTCTGACAGAGCTAAAGTGTAGAGTGCGTAGTTAACTTATCAATTAAATTTGATAGTTACTATCTTGTTAAGAGGTAGTTGCATTTTTTGTAACATGAGCTATAAAAACAGAGCATTCAAATAATCTTGATTGGTATAAATAGTTAACAATTGTAATACTGACTCATTCATTCAATAACAATACGAATTACAATAAGAGTCTCTTTACAGATTTTCTTTATGTTTTCTCAACATCCAAACAACTTTTATAATAGCTCAAAACTCAATTCTTTGTAGAAGAATTCAAGCAATCCCACAAGAGTAAACATGTCTGCTACACCAAATATACCATACTGAAATGTCAGCTAGAACAAACTTATAAGCTTCAATGAATTTTTGTGAAACTGGTTCCTTCTTTTAATTTCAATGATTCCTACTACTGCCATGGAAATTGCTAAAAGAATTAACCCTATGCCAATCCTTTGAAGCTGCGTGATTCCTGAGGGATGTCCTGTGATATTTCGGGCAAACGTAATGAATATGAACTCGTAGATTGGCAGAAGAATGGACATGAAAACAAGAGGGATTATAGGAGTCGAAGGGGTTGGAACTTTGATTTTGCTGAGATAGGGATCCATCCAAAAGCCTTGTTGTACTGAAAATGTTTGAAGTTGTGCCATTCAAGTGTTCATCAGGATTGTGCTGGCTAAA
The DNA here is from genome assembly GCA_035584115.1 of Cedrela odorata. Classification (NCBI taxonomy): domain Eukaryota; kingdom Viridiplantae; phylum Streptophyta; class Magnoliopsida; order Sapindales; family Meliaceae; genus Cedrela; species Cedrela odorata. The sequence goes on along the minus strand of JAXCLQ010000006.1, from coordinate 9,166,476 downwards.
TTTGGCAACATTCTTATTAGGATCTTCGCTTCTTCTACTTGTGTTGCTATGCAAATTGTCCATGGTGATTGCTTAGAGTCTTTGCGGACTATTGTTACTTTGTCTAGCCACTTGTTTCAATGAAATCGTATTAGTTAAATTATGGGGGAAATAACAATTATTTGGGGTGTTTGAATTTTTATAGTTTTGTAAATAGAAACATAGTTTAATCATTTAAAATAATTAAGTCCCTAACTTAACCCATCCAAATGACAATAATTATTCTTATAATAAAAATTTTTGACCACATAAAAAGTAGTTTAATAGTTCAGTTATTTTAAGGCATGTTACTACAATAAAAACTTATTTATTATAAATAAATAAATAAATAAATTATTATTGTTAAAATTATTTAATTTAATTATGAACTTAATTTATATGTTTACATATGATAAGACTGTGCTTAATATAATGATTTTAATTAATCATGTAGATAAAAATAAGAAACATTATTAATTACCTAAATTGGTTAGTGTGTTGGATTCTTTCTTTTACATTGATCTCGTGCAATTCTTTGTGATTTTCTGGTAGTGAAAGCTTTCAGTTTTTTATTTTCACAACTATAACCAATCAACAAACAATACACACATCCAACAAAGTAAACATAAGGTTAAATATATTTGAGAGAGAAGTGCAACAAGCATGCTCTTTCACTCAATTTGAGAGACAACATGCTTACCACTAATTAAGAGGTAGGAATTCAACATAGTTATGATAGTTTAAACTTCAATGTTAGTCTAATTAGACAATTATGAATATATTTCTACTGAACCTTTTTTTCTTTCTATTAATTAACAAAAAAAACACTCACTAATTCTTACTAGACAACTAATACTTATAGACTATTCAATTATTTTTATGTGTATGGAGAAAAAGAGACAAGATCAAAGAAAGAGAGAATGAATATAAACCTGTACAATTCTCAAAATAGAGCTTTTGCTTTGCATCTGAGCGCCGTAGAAAGACTTGCTGACCGTGAAACAACAAATTCGAGAAACACACCAATAGTCGATATCATAAAACCCCAATACCAATTTTTCTCGGTGCTAACATAAACAATACCAGTGCTCCAACGACACTTCCAAGCGTGCAACTGAGCAAGAAATAGTTGAAAAAGCTGGCCAAAGCTTTTGCTTCTTTTGGATCCTTTTTATCGAACTGGCCAGCCCCCAATGGAACAAGTATACTGCGAACTCTACCGCCGCCTAATGTGTACAAGCACAGGGATGTGTAGAACATTATTGTTATTCTGTCTTCTACACAACTTGATTTTCCACAATCTGGTGGGTGTAGAGCATGTGAATATCCTTGAATTGTTATCATCACTAAACCTTGCAATTATAACTTATCAGTATGATATGAGTGAGATTTTACTAGTTAAATTAATTAGCTAGTGTCAAATAAGCTGTGTTGTTACAATAGAGCACAGTCTAAATGAAAAATAGAAGGTTAACACAGCACAAGAGTTCAAATAGATTTAGGTTGAAATTAAATAATTAACATGTTGGATGACACAAAAGTAGAAATAATTAACTAAAATATTTATAAAATAATATAAAATACCATAATATTCACAATAATAATTATATAAAATTCAAAATTTTAAAGATTTTTTTTAATATTAATTAGTTAAAAATCTTTTAAAAAATTAAGAACAAAGAATCAAAGTTAGAAGTTCAGCATGACATGATACCGATTTAAAATTTGTAAGTCATATATATTAAGTTGATTTTTAAAATTTAAACACAATACAAGTTTGATAGAAAGTATAAATAACTTAAAAGTTTTGTAAATTGGACCGGCATAACACTTTTGACACTTCTCACTAATATTGATGTGAGTGGGATAGTACCCATATAACTCGTTTCTTATCAAGACTTCAATGGCTTCGAAGATCAAACTGGTGGAGAATCTGGGTACGAAAGTGTCGGAGATGAAGCCACCGACGACGAATAGTAAAAAAGTTGAACCCATGAAGTTTGTGACAGTGTTAAAAGAGGAAGGAACATCAAAGTGCATAACATCTTTAAAGTACAGAACCGAGCTTATCATGTTTGTGACGAATCCCATGTTTTCAAATGCTGACAATACTACAAAAAAAAAAAAAAAAGGAGAAAGAAATCAATCCATCATGTTATTTATTAAACTTGATCATTCAACTTAATTCCTGAAATTTTTATGTTAAAAAGGAAGTAATTCGCTCATTGAAAATGAACATGCAAGCTCTAAATCCACCCTTGGGCAGCCCATTGCTAATAACCTTCTTGTCCTCCTGTGTGTTGTTGATATTTAAAATATATCAAGTGTAGATATATCAAAGATGTACAAAGAGTAATTTTCAGCATCGTGTAATGCAAGGGAAATGGTTAACAAAAAAATTAAAAATCTTAGCAAAAGAACTATCCCTCCAACAAAAATCATCATAATAATAATATAATTAGTAGGAAAAGCTATAAAATAAGACTCATACGCCATAGTTTGCTAGGGGTTTAACTTCACTTTAGCTCTAGATTTGAAATCATACTTATAATTAATAAATAATAGAGGTTATTCAATACTATATATTTTTTTACTCAATATTCTCTTATATTTTTTGTCATTTTCTCACCAACAAAATCCATTGATTTGACTAAGAAAATATTTGTGATTGTTTAAGCAACTACAAAAGAGAAAAAAATAAATGAAATAGATTTACCATGGTGGAGACTCAGAGAAATGTTTGGACAAGGAGTTAATGATAGAGTAAATTAATCAATCAAGTTTCGATGTTTCAACATATATATATATAGCACAAAACGACCTAGTTGTTAACGTTTCATGTCTAACTTATTTGATATTCAACAGATGAAACAAAGCTTAAACATGTAGTTAGCAAGTAGCAAATAACTCAATATGTGAAATCATGCTAGCTATTTGTTAAGTTGTTAATTTCGCCAGTAATGTGAGAATTAATCCATAATAAGCTAATTATACAAGGTGTTGAATACAAATGTATCCCATTGGATCAAAGAGTTTTATCTTCTTTATATATATATATATAGAGAGAGAGAGAGAGAGAGAATGGATTTGGATAGTTGATAGTCTGGTTATGCTTTCTTGTAATTACAAGTTTACAATCCTGTTGGGGATATAATTCAAAGCCTAAGTAAAGTCTAATAAGCCATGAGCCCAGAACATAGTTCCATTAAGAATAGAAAAATATCCTAAAGCCTGACCTGGTCCAAGAGGAACTATTCAAGGAATAACAATGACCTCAGAAGTAAGAAGAGCTGAGACATCTCAAGGTCATATTAAAGACCTCGGGTCAGAACTTCATTTTGAGACCACTTCGTGAAGACCTTAACCACAGCTTATAAAGTTCTCAGCCACAGCTTATAAAGGTTTTAGACATTTAACACCTGAGCTCATCTTAGATGGATAAAAGAGTCTTAAACAAGGACTCCCGAGACCTCACTACAGTTATGTATCTATGGAGGATTGATTTCCTTCTCAAGTTCTCTTCGTATTATTCCATAATAAGGATTCTTAGCCTGATAGAAGTATTATATGAGAAGGGCTCATTCCATAATAAGAATCTTTAACCTAGTAGATATACTCTACAAGAAGGGCTCAAATCCCATAAAATTTGGAAAGTTGATACTTACAAAATAGAATCTCTGCAATTTTTGGAATTAAATATGACTGTGATTGTTATTTTCATATTCCACAGAATTCTACTGAAATTAAGAGACTTGAACATCATATAAAAGAAGGCTAAGGACAACCAGGTATGGTTAACTAAAAAACTCTATATAAAAGCTTGATAATCTAATTTCAAGTACCAGCCTCTACCTTGCTTTTTTTTTTTTCTCTTTCTCATTATAAAGTAAAACCCTAACTTAAACATCGGAGGGTTTTCGCCAAATAACCAGCTTTTTACCCCTATTGCCATTGATTGTAAGCACAGCTTAAGCAAGTAATTAAGCAAGAAGAAAAAGATAGTTGCTAGTACACGGAGTCCAAGGAAGGATTTTTGCTGCATCAACATCTGGCACCGTCTGTGGGAAACTGAACAAAAAGTCAAAAATAATCGCCAAAAACAAAATTATGGCAACTATTCGAACTTATGCAATAAGAAACAGAACAATGACAAAGGAAAATTACCATAACAATCCCCTTGAGAAGATAGCAGCGGTTAACCAAACCGATGGCAATCGACCGCCATTCTTGGAGGGTGCAAACTACAATTTAAAGGCTCCGCATGAAAATTCCTCCAACCCAGGAGTCACAAAAATTACACCATTAATTAAGCGACTGACTAATAAAAAAAAGAAGTTAAGCTCATACCAGTAAAGGCCATGAAAAGTAGCATTCCAAGTGTTTCACATATCAAAGATTATGAAACCAATCCCTGACAAAATATCACCAGGAAAAGGCATATTGCCATGGAGAAAGGAAAGAGAATCATATATCTTGGGATAATATTATCCAAAAACTCAAATTTGGGTGGTATGGTTCCCGATGCCTTTCTCTTATTCACATCGGGGTAAGATTATCCAAAAACTCAAATCTGAGTGGTATGGTTCCCAAGGCCTTTCTCTTATTCACATCGCGATAATATTATGCATAAATATGAATCTAGTTTGTACGATTCACAAGGTCTTTCTTTTATTTTCCTTAGGATAATATTATCCAAAAACCCAAATTTGAGTGGTATGGTTCCCGAGGCTTATCTCTTATTCACCACGGAGTAATATTATCCAAAAACTCGAATATGGGTGGTATAGTTCATGAGGTTCATCTCTTATTTACCTCCAAGTAATATTATTCAAAAACCCGAATACGAGTGGTATGGCTCCCAAGGACTTTCTCTTATTTACCTTGGGATAATATTATCCACCTGAATATAGATGTATGGTTTACGAGGTCTTTCTCTTAATCACCTCGGGGTAATATTATATAAAAACCTGAATACGAGTGGTATAGTTCCTGATGCCTATCTTTTATTCACCCCGAGGTAATATTATCCTTAGCTCGAATAAGCCTTGAGTAAGATCTCAGGACTTAAAAGAGCGAAAGAAGTTCTCGGGCGACTATCTCAAAACGTCTCGGGGTAATCTTCTTCCGAAGCCTAAGTATGGGTGACACGGTTCCCAGACATTAGCTTATCATCTACCTCGAGATAATAGTATCATCAGCTCAAATAAGCCCTAGGGATGGTCTTAGGACATACAAGAGCGAAAGAGGTGCTCGGGCGACTATCTCAAAACGTCTCAAGGTAATCTCCTCTTGAAACCCAAATATGGGGGATAAGTTCCTAGATATTCACTTCTCATTTATCCTAAGGTAATATTATCCTCAACTCGAATAAGCCCTGAGTACGACTTCAGGACGTACAAAAGCAAAAAGGTTCTTGGATGATTATATCTCAAAATGTTTCGGGGTAATCTCTTTCCGAAACCTATATATGGGTGACACAGTTCCCAGACGTTCACTTCTTATTTATCCCGATGTAATATAATCCTCAACTTGAATAAACCCTAAGCACGACCTCAGGATGTACAAGAGTGAAAAGGTTCTCGGATGATTATATCTCAAAACGTCTTAGGGTAATCTTCTCTCGAAAACTAAATATGGGTGACACTGTTCCCAGACGTTTACTTCTCATATATCTTGAGGTAATATTATCTTCAGCTCAAATAAGCCTAGAGCACGACCTCAGGACGTACAAGAGCAAAAAAGGTCTTGGGTGAATATGTTTTCAAACATCTCGGGGTAATATTCTCCTAAAGCCTAAATATAAGTGAAATGGTTCTCAGATGTCTACTTGTCAAATCATCTCAAAGAAATATTATCCAAAAACCCAAGTATGAGTGACTTGGTTCCTAGACACCTATTTCTTACACATCTCGTGGTAAATATTATCTAAAGGCCCGAATATGGGTGACTTAGTTGCTGAATGTCTATCTATCATCTACCTCTAGAATATTATGGTCCATAATTTAAATAAACTCTGAGTGCGACCTTAGGAGATACAAAAGCGAAATGGTTCCTAGATGACTGCAGCGAAAAAATTTTAGTCAGGATAATAATATCCAAATTCCATTATAGCTTGGAAGTTAAGACATATCAGTGGTTAGTATGGTTCTTGCTTGAAAATACCATCTTTAAGAAGAGAATACTAGAAGGCTGATTTTAGTGGCATAAATTTCATGCTCTCAGTTCAGTTCAGGTAAGATCTTTTAGAGTATTCTCTGACAATAGTTGAGCTCTATAAATTATGCAAAGTGCCAAGTATGAAGAATGAAAGGGAAGCGAGGCAAACCAACAAAAAAGGCCACACAATTCAATCTTCTTAGGTCGGCCAGGGGGATTGGTGGATTAGTTGGGGCATTAGTCTGGTTAGTAGAAGGAACACGAGAAATCTTGAAGTTATGAAGATGGGGCTCCCTTAGAGCGGATATTATCTGAGGAGTTTTCACTAAGTGGTGGACGCGCTGTCACAAAGTCTCATATTGCCAAGTCAGATTCAAGTTTGGTTACCGACCTTGGAACGTCTCACAGAAACACAAACCTCTTCTTCTCAGCCTTAGCAAAGCCTCTGACACTCTACCTTAGACTTATTCAGATCATATTCAATGGTGCTCATTCTTCTACTATACTTCGCCTAGGAAGATTCAGTAGTAGCCACTTTGACTTGAAGCTCCTCCTTTTCTCGAGCCCACTTCTCCTTCTCAACTTTGAGTTGAGTATGCTCTATGGCCAGGTTCTTTTCTGTTTTCTCAGTCTTCTACCCCAATCAGGCAATCTCTGTAACTGCTAGACCCTTAAAGACAACAGCAATAGCGTGTCGGTGGACCATAGCGGCATATTGCATCTGAGCAGATTATAAAAATAACAATGTGTTAAAAAAGACCAAGAATATTCCATTCCCTAAAAAGCGAAATGAGGGTTAACTTACCTAACTCGGCCACCTCAACAGGTAATCTAAAATCCCCCAAGGCGTAGCAGCCGCCAGGGCATCTTAGTACGCAGACAGGATCTCCTCCACCTGATGGTTGATATAGAGAAGGAATTGGACAAAGAACTTCCTTTTGTTTTTAGGAAAATTTTCTGGGAAAAGATGAGACGTGACAATGTTACCACCAGTTTTCCGAGCCGGCATCCTTTTCTTTTTGCCTTGGCCCATCATCCTTATCTACCACAATAACATTCCTCTTAAGTTTCCCCTAATCCGTCTTGGGGGCAAGAGGAGGTGGCAGGTCAACTCAGGCCCCAGCTCCTTCAGTAGGGGTCGATGACAACAACGTCTTAGGGAACAGATGTCTCAGCCATGTCCCTAAGGGCCAAAGGCCTAGCTTCAACCTTAAGGGCCTGAGAGGCTATCGTAGCCTTTTTGCCCTTTGTCAACTGCCTCAGCATATCAAGAAGGTTCAGCACTGGCTTCTTTGAGACTCGAAACAATGTTGTCCAGTAAGCCAATTGAAAGTTGCCACATGGATGAAGGCTTGAGGATTCTAAGTTAGCATTAAAAGTTTACGTATGCGCACTTCTTTTCAAATAATAACTTTTTAGTTTTAGCAAACAGCCACTGTTTGGCTAAAACTAGGAGGCTTGATGTTGGGGATATAATTCAAACCCTAAGTAAAGCCCAATGAGCCATGAGCCCATAACAGAGTTCCATTAAGAATAAAGGAATATCGCGAGGCTTGACCCAATCCAAGAGAAACTATTTAGGGAATAACAATGACCTTAGGAGTAGTAAGAGCCAAGACCTCTCAAGGTCATATCAAAGACCTCAGGTCAAAACTTCATTTTGAGACTACTTCGTGAAGGTCTCAGCTACAACTTATAAAGTTCTCAGCCATAACTTATAAAGGTTTCAGACATGCAACATCTAAGCTCATCTTAGATGGATAAATAAGTATCAAACAAGGACTCCCGAGACCTTACTACAGTTACGTATCTATGAAGGATTCGTTTCCTTCCTAAATTCTCTCTGAATTATTCCATAATAAGGATTCTTAGCCTAGTAAAAGTATTATGCGAGAAGAGTTTATTCCATTATAAGAATCATTAGCCTAGTAGAGATACTCTAGATATACTCTACAAGAAGGGCTCCAATCCCATGAAATTCGGAAAGTCGATACATATAAAATAGAATCTCTGCGATTCTTGGAATTAAAATATGATTGAGATTGTTATTTTCAGATTCCACAGAATTCTACCGAAATTGAGAGACTTAAACATCATATAAAAGAAAGCCAAGGACAACCAGGTACGGGTAAGTGAAAAACTCTAAACAAAAACTTGATAATTTAATTTCATGTACTAGCCTTTACCTTACTTTTCTCCTTTTTCTCTCTCTTATTATAAAGTAAAACCTTGACTTAAGTATCAGATGGTTTTCGCCGGACAACTGGCTTTTTACCCCTATAGCTTTTGATTGTAAGCTCAGGTTAAACAAGTAGCTAAGCAAGAAGAAAAATATCGTTGTTGGTACACGGAATCCAGGGAAGGATTTTTGCTTTGTTAACAAATCCATTTATAGATTAAGTCAAATGGGATCTTAGAAATCAATTATTTGTGTATCTAGCTGACTATTTTCTACTCATTTATGCACACATGCACTTTTTAAGCTATATACTATGCTTTATGCACGTCGACTTCTCTTATAATGATCTTTAGTCATTCTATTGAAAGATTTTTTAAATAAGATTACTAAATTGAGACGGGAATGGATGGCATTGGCATGTAAAATAACTTATGAGACCTTGATTATGTGATCTATGCTATGTGTTGATAAAGTTATCTTTTTGCTGGGAAAATGAATAGTTTATTGGTACATGATTTTGACTTAATAATTCACTTAGTATAATTTTTCAAGTAGAGATTTTACGAGCAAAGTTTATACAAGTAGAGGTTTTAAGAAAACAAAAAATTTAATCTTTTAGTTATCTTAACATGCTAATCATGTAAGAAGACTAAGAAATAAATGAAAATTATAGAATTAAAATGAGAGAGTATGGGAGATTAACAGAGAATGTGAAAGACAAGGAGATAATGTAAATCATGTTATTTGAATAAAAGGTTAAAATAATCACTATGATGAAATTTATTTTCACACATGCATTATTAATGGTTAGTTGACACAGTATCGAGACTTAGGTGAATTTAAATTGAGTTTAATGATATGAATATAATGAATTTGATGTTATAACTTGGAATTTTGCATAAGTAGGATTTCAGAATGTTGCTCTACGATCTTAGCAAGTTAGAGACTTGGAAAGAAATTACAAATCGTCCAGAGTGATACTTATGGAGAAAGTGTTGATATATTTAAAAATAGAGAGTTCGAAAACAATTACAAGATAAACCAAATTGATACATTCATCAAAGGTATCAATACATGACAAGACAGAAAGTTGAAAAATATTTACAAAGCAAACCAAATCAATACTTTCATCAAAGATATCGATACATTGCAAATGTATCGATTCATGAAGGCAAATGTATTGATACTTGGGATTAAAGAAAATTTTAGAATCTAACTTTCATGAACAAATCGATACCCAACCTAAAGGTATTGATACCCAGCCAAAAAGTATCGATACATGACGCTAATCTGGGTGAAATTTTATGGGTAATTTAGTATTTTCACCTACTTTTATAAAAACCATGAGGGAAAAATTAATTCCAATGTCTTATTCACTCATTCTCTCATTCTCTCTCTCTAAATCACACCTCTCTCTTTTTCTTTCTCTTTGATTTGCTCACTGATCTTGGCAAATGCCTTAGCATTTTCTTCTAAATTTCATGGCCAAGTGATTACCCAACCTTCCCACATCGATTTGGTACCCTTTTTGGCCAAGAAATAGCAAGGAGAGACAAGGAATTAACTAGGGCTTCGAAGAGAATTTGGAGATTTTGAGATTTTGAGTTCAAACGACAATTTGAGGTTTCTAAGAACTTTTACAAGTTTCAGGTAGGTTTATCAAACCTATTATAAGCTTGATTTAAGATTTTAGAACATATTGGAACTTAGGATTTACTGTTCACTCACGATTTACATTAATTTCGTGTAGAAAAAATAGATTTGGGTTAATTGGAAATATATAATGATAGTATATGTGTTGGATATTGTAGGAAATGTATATATTCCGTTTTAGACAAAAACATGAAATTTGAATACTCACGGCTATTGAATTTTGTTGTTAGAAATCGAATAAATGACCTCGTTAGTTAAATTTCAAGATATGTGTCAAGTGTTAACTAAAGTAAATTATCCATGTTTTTCATGAGCAATTGTATTTAATACATTTAAATTTAATTATTTGAATTTTAGAATTTATATATATATATATATATATATATATATATGCATGTGTGGTATTAGGTTCCAAAACCTCAAAGAAGATCCGAGTGGGCGTGAGGAGCCTTCGTGGGAGTAGTTACCCTCCCCTTATTGTGAGTAAATTTATACATACAAATATGTAAATATATGTGTGTTTTACATGTATGTATTGCTTGTGTGTTAAACAAGTGTTTTTATCAATAAAGTGAAACTAGAAATAAACATATTTTTATATGTTTAATTTGATATTGGAATGTTTCACGTATGTGGTTTGCTGATTAAAAATCTATGTAATATACATGCTGAAATGGTCAAGGAAGCCTGATTTATTTATGTGATTTGTAATCATTGTTTGAAATTGAATTGTTTTAAATCATGCATGTATATTGGTGATGTGGCCGATAAGGCCGAATATTGTGGTATGGTCAATGAGCCTGTTGTATGGCCTTTGGGCTTGTTTATTTACTATATATATAGAGAGGTAGCCTATGGACGGATCTATTAATAGGCCGCATAGGTGAGTAGAGCCGCAGTGGGACGTACAAGGGGGAAAAGCCATGGTAAATCCACTATATGCCGTACACGTATATGCGGTTATATAAATACCATACGGAAAGTCCTGGCCGGTTGATAGAGATCTCATGAATTTAATGGATTATGAGGACAGTCATTATGTCACCAAGTGACTACTCGAGGCTAACATCAGTGAGACAGATACTGTTTTTTATTTATTTATTTATAAAATGCATGCTTTATAGAAAATAATTGACTTTTCAAAGCATAAGAAATAGTTTTATGTTTTTTAAGAATATATTGTGTCACGGGCTGACTTTCTCTTAGTCGAGATTCACGCCCGTGCAGCACTTACTAGTGTATTCTAATTAGCAAGTCAGCATAAAGGAGTTTTGTATATAACAAACTCAAGCGGGTTAGTTGTCTACAAAAATATATCAACAATAGAAAAGTAAGTGAAAATAAGTCATTATCGTAATCTAACATAATGTAATGTTTTATTGATAAACTATGCACAAGCATACAAGCTAACAATGGGTGTACAAGCACTGAATAAGCAAGTGTCTCTACATATCGAGACAATACAAATAAGCTAGACTAATTCATGGAAGTAGCACATTTCTATCTATCCAAAGGCGGAGAAGTACATAGCAATGCCCCCGGAGTGTTAATGGACAAGGGCCTTCTAGGGAACCTAGCCACCCCCCTTAAAGAGGGTTTTGAGACATTGCAAGTGTGGTATGAGGAGACATACCCTATGTCTTAGTTGTCACACCTCTAAATAGTGCCTACAATGAACACCCCCAAGCCACAATAATGTCTCCCGACTTGCGGCCATGGGCTTACTAGCTAGCCATGGATAAGTAAATGCGTGAAGCCCTTACACATTGTATATAGTTTTATACATAAAAGACTCACTGTTGATTTCGACATTACCTTGGCTAAGGTAGCGGTCGAAAAAGTATGGTCAGTCCTGTTAGTTATTTGAAAATGTATGCAGACCAATGAATTATTTTTCTAATCATTTGATTAAATAAAATGTATATATATATATATAT